>JAIPMN010014165.1:0-20278 GCA_020650975.1 Apostichopus californicus | reverse complement strand
CAACATTTGTGGGACAGACTAATCTACTATTGTTTTTATGTAGGAGATTGTGTTGTAATTATTTCAGAGTTGTTTTATTTTTTATTTTTTGAAGAATTCACAAGATGCAATCCTTATACATATGGTTGCTTGCTCTTTATTTTCTTATTCATGCTTGCTTGCTCTTTATTTTTTAATTTGTTTTCTTGCTTTTTAGTTACTTATTTATTGTTGCTTGCTCTTTATTTTCTTATTGATGGTTGCTTGCTATTTATTTCTTATTCATGGTTGCTCGCTCTTTATTTTCTTATTCATGGTTGCTTGCTCTATATTTTTCTTATTTATGGTTGGTTGCTATTTATTTTCTTATTGATGGTTGCTTGCTATTTATTTCTTATTCATGGTTGCTCGCTCTTTATTTTCTTAATCATGGTTGCTTGCTCTTTATTTTTCTTATTTATGGTTGGTTGCTATTTATTTTCTTATTGATGGTTGCTTGCTATTTATTTCTTATTCATGGTTGCTCGCTCTTTATTTTCATATTCATGGTTGCTTGCTCTTTATTTTTCTTATTTATGGTTGGTTGCTATTTATTTTCTTATTGATGGTTGCTTGCTCGTTATTTTCTTATTTATGGTTGTTTGCTCTTCTCCTAGGTTTACTAAAGTACATGCATATGAAGAAAGATGACCAGGATCAATGTCTGAACCTCGCAGAAGATGACATTGCAGTTTTAATCGCTGAAGTGGATAATGATGGCTGTTTAAACTTGAAGAAGATGAGCATAGCATCTTCGGAAACTGAAGCCAGTCACAGCATTCGTTACAGTGAGCGTCCTCTCTATTGTTCTCTCCTTTATCTACCTTCAATAACCCACCCCCCAACCCCTCCACCTGCCCTTCAACCTTTCCCTGCCAATCTGTTTTGACGAAAAATAGACATAGTTGATAAACATGCACAGTCGATCAGAGCATTTGCTGTTTATGGCTGGTGGGGACATTCTGCTTAAAATAATTGTCTATGGGCAACACTAAAGCATCAAATTTAAGTAAATGTTACATGATGATGGGTCTTGCCAAGTAAAGTAAGTTATATCTAGACAAAATAAAGCAGGGATTAAAAATGCAGTTATTCATTAACAGACAAATCAGTATTAATAGTGACAGACATAGCTGGAGTGTGGGGATAGTGGAGAATGAATGACAGTCATTATATTTATTGCAGACTAAAATACTCACCTAAAGTGACAGTTACTTTTTAATAATTGAAGTAAGTAATAATGCCGGGTAAATTAAGTGATTAGATCATGGTTATATTTTATCTGCAGCATATTGAGACTTCCCATTTTGCGTTACTTGTCACGAATGTCTTTTTTATTCTTTTTTTAAATAATTTACTTATACGTACATATGTTTGTTTTCCGCAGAGGAACTTTTTCAGCGTAGAACATTTGCTCAGATATTACCATTAATCATGGATCCTCTGAATCAAAAATATTCTCAAGACGGTTGCCCTCTGAAGAAGAAAGCATTAGAAGTTTTAAATGTTTTACTGTGTCTGGAAGATTACCTGAACAATTTCATCTCCTCACCAACGGCAGTTTCAAACCTTCTGATGGCCCTTCAGTAAGCCACTACAACTCTTTAAATTTCTTTATAATGTGTTCTCTTTCCACAATTTTGTGATACCATATTCGACTGTTCTATCAAGGAAGAGGGACCTGGAAACTTTACCTATCTCTTTAGGCCAATTAAAAACTTACCAGGAATGTAAAAAAAAAAACCCAAAAATGACCATTTTTGCCTTCGGTCATCCTTTGAATGGGTTTGCAGAATTTGAAGTTAACTTTAAACCCAAAGAGTTTAAGCATTTATACCCCCATTTAAAACAGCAGGTCATTTGTGACTCAGTCCAACTGGTTCATTGTTTCAACACCTGAGATGCATGGAAGGAGATGGTTTTTCCAGAGAACCACTGTATCCAAACTTTTGCTCTAGTTATGGTTTTTAATCAATTGTAGTCGTTAAGTTTGTCATCTTTTGGGTACGATGGAACACTTATTCTTCTAGATCGCAGTTTATGAAAAGAGCAAATGTTGGTCAGTTGAGTTTAATGAAGAATATACACCGTGTGGGAAAGAAATATCCAGTTAATATCCATCTGAAAATTCCCTTTTGCAATAACCACAGAAAGTTTGTTCAATTGTGACCATTGCCTGGTCTGTTAAACATTGCTGTTCTCCCTTTTGCTGTTCCAGAGATTCTTCATCTAATAGTTTAACAGTGTTGCAATCAATCATTGGAGTTCTTGTCACCCTGGCTACCTTTGGTGAGTATCAGCAATGCCTAGAATGTGTAAATGTCTTCCATTTTTACACAGTGTCATATCCAGTGGGGGGATTGGAATGGGGGGGTGGGGGTAGGTTGAGAGAAGTAGTCACGCTTCTTGCCCACCCCAAATGAAACAGACAGAAAATGTAACCTCAGTATTGAGCAGGGGTAGATACAGGAATTGGACGCAGGGGTAGATACAGGAATCGGATGCAGTGGTAGATACAGGAATGGGACGCAGGGGTAGATACAGTAATGGGACGCAGGGGTAGATACAGGAATTGGACGCAGGGGTAGATACAGGAATCAGATGCAAGGGTAGATACAGGAATCGGATGCAGGGGAACTGTGCCTTCTCTCCTGAGCTCTACTTAGCTGTAAGTAATATTTTTCTCAAAGAAAAATGACATTTCGAAAAAAAATTTGCATGCCTCGTGATTTGGAATCCTTATATTTAATTCACATTTCCTCGTTGACTGCTATTTGGGAAGTAATTCCTGGATCTTCCTATACTAGACTCTTGGGCCACCTCTTCTCAGAAATTATGGATGAGTAACTGGTAGGACAGAGCTTGAAGAGGCAAATTTCCTTCCTACAGAAGGGTTTAACCAAAACAATTTGTAGCAAACAATCTACATTGCTTTACCCCTCACCCCCAACCATACTTAGTGGTCTGCCAACTGTATAACACTTTATTCAAGAGATAAGTTACTTTGAAAATCAGTTTAAGACATTGCCCAAAATTCAACATCAGTTATGTACTGATTGAAAATGAATATTAAAATTTCATTTGGCAGTGTTTACATTGGCCTGGTGAAAATTTTCACTTTCATGAAGTTTAATTCATGACATTATTTGAGTTCATACCAGCCTTACCTGAGGGTAGGGGAGAGGCAGGGGTATTGACAACTGTATTAGGCCTGAGGACCATGCTTTGAAGTTGAGTTTTTTATAATAACTTTAAAACTTGTCTGTAATTGTGGCTGGTTGAAATCCGGAAGTAGCTAAAACAGTGTTTTTACAACATCAGGAAATAATTTACACTGCATCTGATAGCAAAATGGGGCATACTGCTATACAGTGGCAAGATGTATCTCGGTTTTTATAACCGTAGGAACCATAGTATTTCATAGGAGATAAAGTACAGAGCCATCAAAAACATTTGTACTAAACTGGAAACACTAAATAATTCCATGGAAGTATATGCTGTTGTATTTACATGGAGAAGAAATTATGTATGCAATAATTTCAATCACAGATAATCTCTAATAGAAGTATCAAAAGGTAACATCTTTAGTCTTACAAGTCTTTGTTAATAGAGTCTCCATGGGAGAGACAGGGCATCCCTTCATGCTGTTGTGTATCAACAAGGCAAGGCAATTTTATGACGAGAGAAGTCACGACTTGTTAAATATTCTTGCAGAATCTGGTCGCAGCCATCTCATCTCACTGGGAGCTCCCCTGGTGTTAGTTAACTTTATCAACCATCAGAGGGACCGCCTAGTTACAGACCTCTCTGGGAGCCCTAAGGGTGATGTTTTTGACATTGATGTAGCTCCAGTTCCTCCCAGTGTTGCAGCGATTATAAAGTAAGTCCTCCCAGTGTTGCAGCAATTATAAAGTAAGTCCTCCCAGTGTTGTCGCAATTATAAAGTAAGTCCTCCCAGTGTTGCAGCGATTATAAAGTAAGTCCTCCCAGTGTTGCAGCAATTATAAAGTAAGTCCTCCCAGTGTTGTCGCAATTATAAAGTAAGTCCTCCCAGTATTGCCGCAACTATAAAGTAAGTCCTCCTAGTGTTGTAGCGGTTATAAAGTAAGTCCTCCCAGTGTTGCAGCAATTATAAAGTAAGTCCTCCCAGTATTGCAACAATTACAAAGTAAGTCCTCCCAGTGTTGCAGCAAGTACTAAGTCCTCCCAGTTTTGCAGCAGTTATAAAGTAAATTGGCTGTTTCCATGGTGACGATCATCATAACTGTCTATCCTTAATGAAACCCTGACAAGAGAGAAGAAAAATATACACAGTACACTTAACCTGTCAGAACATTTTAGTAGATGTTCTGTAAGTCCCTCTCTTCTTAGAAGTTATTTCCCATTTTATATCAGAGGTGGAAGAGTTGTTCTTAAAGATGGACATTTCCACACCATTCACTCTTTTGTAATGGCAAGTTTGTTGACCCTTTTAAGTCAATCTTTTTATCTAATTCAATTGGTAATCACAGGACACGGAATATGAATATAGTCTTTCCGCTTTCAATTTGATCAACCGCTTTTATTTTTTCTACCTCTCAACGAAATATTTATCCAACTCATTTTCCGTCTCGCAGCTCCTTGCCACCTCGTCCACAGAGCCGTGCTGAACCAAGACCTTTGAGGACGGATGACGGCAGTGTAAATGTCACCGACAACAGAAGTCAGGCTTCCTCATCCTCAACTAATGGTCCTCTCCCTGTCATACCAGAGGATGGTTACATCGCTCCAGAGGCAGGCGAAACCGCCGAGGCTGTTCGCCTCAATAGCCTATCTGGGTTAATAGAAGAAGCCGTCACTTCTGCTGTGGAAGTTTTGAAGAATGACAACAGGAAAGGAGGTACTGAACTTTGAATATTACATGTTAAAAGGCTTGTGTGGTTCCATTTGGTTCTGTTCCCAATAAATGCTGTTATATTTACTGCAAATAAATGTTTCAAAACATTCTCAATACAGATTCCGTAAAGAGCACGGCTGCACACAGACCTATGAATTGCACGATGAATGACATCACTGCACCCACCATTAGTCATATTCAGTAAAACATTATCCCAAAAGACTCCCTACAGTCCATGTTGAAGCTGTACAGCTGCACACAGACCTATGCACTTTATGATAAATGACATCACTACATCCACCATTCATCATATTGAATCAAGTATCATGATCAAGTTACATTCTTCAGGGTGTACGTTCCATCTGTACAGCTGCACAGAGACATCTGCATCGTACGATACATGACATCACTGTATGCTCAGTTCCAATTAAGTTGCATCACCACACAGATTTTTAGCTGCACAAAGTCCTATACACTCTGAGAGGTTGCATGTAACTAAGTTGCACACATTGAAGTCCTTGATGGAAAACTTGTATGTATAACTGGTCAACTGTCAGCAATTTGTATAAATAAAGTAGTAACTGATAAATTTTGGACACCCCCTTAGATATAATATTTTCACCAATATTTTCACCATATTTTCAATATTTTCACCGTCATTTTCACCAAATGATGGTGATTAGTCAAGAGCATCGATTACGTTGTTATGGAATCATAGTTATCAAACAGCATAAAAAAATATTCAAAATGAATTCAAAAGGAATCTTTAAGTAATGGCGTATCATGACTTTACTAATGTAAATGCAGGAAGTTCTTGAATGTTGATGACTAGTTCAATTTGGTTGTTTTTACATTTTCCCTCCAAAGTTAAATGTTCCTTGTTAGTTGACCAATGCATAAATTATCAAGCTTTATGTTAATGCAAGTTTATTCAAAAGTACATTTTACTAGATTTAGATGATACTTCCAGAAAAAAATGTACTTTTTTTTAAAGTATGCTCTTTTTATCAAAATGTATTAACAATGATTTTTGGGGTTTTTTTTTTTTTTTTCTTTCTTTCGCAGATAATTCTAACCCTACAGGACCGACAACATCAGTCGTCATTCAAAATGCCGTTTCATGCCTTGCTAAAATATTAAGTGGAAAAATGAACCACAGTGAAAATGACGGTGAGTTTGAAAAAAAAAGAAATATTACTTGAGCATGGTAAAGAACTGGGTTGCAAGCCATCTTTCAAAGGCAGTATAGCAGTAATGTACTTAAAGAGAGGGCTAACATAAGCAAATGAGTTAGCACCAAATTCATTTTTTAAATTTTTCTATAAACTGTTCTTCCATGTCCCACTCCAAAGCACTTGTAACTGACGGTATGAATATCCTGATTCTATCAGTAGGTTCATAGAAACTGTTCATACTGTCAGTATGAGTGCATTTAAGCATGATATCAAGGTGACAGTGTAGAGTGGTATTAGCATTGCAAAATTCTCCCAACTGGCTGGAAGGGAGTGATCAGGCAATGAATATTCATGGTTCATTATCACAGGGGAGAAGTATGGTTTCTAGCCCCTTGATTGGGTGGGGAGAATTGGAAAGTACCCTTTTCACTTAACCTAGTTAGAGACAATTTTCATGTAAATGGAGTTCCATTTTAAGACATTGGTTAAGGCATTAGAGATGGAGAGTAAGTATTTCAGGCAAGGCCGCAATTTAATTTTAACAAAATCGTTCATCCCTTCCATTGCCTTCCTCAAGCATGCCTGTTACTACCTCTCCAAATGATCCTGAGTCAAGAATGCAACAATTGTGATACTTAAATATTGCCTTTGGTATTAACCATTCTCACTGTAAAGTTTGCTATTAACCTGTTGTATTTTGAGGCTCCATCTGTGTTACAGACAGCATGGTCCTAACCCTGGTGCAGTTTTTTTTCTTTTCTCCCTGCTGTATGGTCCGATGCTCTTTTTGGTCAGTCTGCAGTCCAGGAATTCAGTGATAACTGTTGGGTTATTGGTACTGCAACCTCTGATAATGGTATCCGTTGTCCACCAACATATTTGTAATTAGTCATTTCAGACCATCAGGCAACCCTGTCTGTACTCTGTTGATGTACAGATTTGCAATACGTTTTTTTTTAAATTTTATAGTAGCCTCATGAATATTTATGCATTCGACTTTACACTCCTGCAGAAATAACTATGCATAAACACCATCGCATCACAGTTAGGATTAGATTTAAGGATATATCCTAAGGAGCGAATATATTTCCTTGAGCACAAGATTGCGTTTCCTTTGCGTATATCCTTCACAAACAAGAAGATTCTGAAAGGACATTATCTAACAAAGATGTGGATAATATGGTGAAAAAGAGCATCAGATTCTAAATACTGACTTTCTTTCTGTTTTCTGTTTCCATTGCAGGAAAATATAAAGAACTTGCTCATAGCCTACGTAGGTCAGGGACCGTGTATACACTTTGGTCGTATCTGTTAACCTCGAAGGATGACTTAAAAGCATTACAGGTACTGCATAATTTGGATATAAAACTTGGTAAATGACAATCAATGTTACAAATTAAATAATAAATAAATTTAGAGAGCGAGAGAAAGAGAGCAGTAAAAGAAACTTGTGGTAAGAAATGGATTGAAAACCAGTGAAGACAAGATAAAAATTCCTGTGCTATCCCAACTGAGCTATCTAGCCTATCAGCTTAGGGCCATTTGAGTCAGCAGATTTGTTGTATGGGGCCCAGCAGCATTGTGCAATAGGACCTGTTATACTGTGTAAACTGAGAATCTCACCCAATTTCATGTTTGATATGTCCTAGACATTCCAGTGAAGGAATTTAATAAAAAAATAGATAAATAAAAAACATGACATTTATATATGAGAAATATTGAGTCATAAACCTTTCCAGAAAGTATCACTCAATTTAATATAATATCAACACATTTTCCATTTGCCTAAATCCTGTCTTAACATATTTCATTTGTCCTCATGTTAGGTCCCAATCGCAAATTCCATAACGCTTTTGTCCGAAACAATCGCTACCGACGACACTGCGTTTGATACAAAGGTGCGATTTGATCGTAAGGATGTAACAAGGACGATGTTCATGAGCACTGATGACTTAGAGGTAAGCCTTGGATGTACCATTTTATTGTATTTCTTTCTCTTTTTCACAATAAAATACTAAAATATTTCACAATATAAATAAACAGACAAGTGAGAACAAAATTTGTTGTGAAAGATAGTGGGATCACAAAACAAATGGTCAAAAAAAAGAAGCGTTTGGTGGTTTAGTAACTTTGCGTGTCCCCTTAATTTGCGTACATATATAGCTGCACCGATAGACATTGTAGTTGCAGTGTTCGTAAGTCAAATCACAACTTTAATGTACATAACCTTAATTTAAGTGGCAAAAATAGCCACTTTGAAACAAGGAAATACAGTTTTGTATTTGGAGACGTTTTTGTGCATTATTTCACACATTTAGCCGAATTTATATAAATAAATTTTTCATTGCTTTGGACAGTTTGACTCTCCCAAAATTTACAAATATAATTCTCTCTATTTATGGTGATGGTGGAAATCTGGTCAAACCGTCGAAGAAATCACATAGCTATAGGATAGATCTAAACAGCTGAGGAAAATCAGCTAGATCTTCATCACCTCTATCCTTTAAAAGAATAACATTGTCCTTACTATCATGAATTTACCATAATACTCCCTAGTATGTAAGAAATAGAGCAAAACCAAAGGGCTTTATCTTCTACCCAGATTCCTTTCACACCAAACTCCACCCTGTCAGAAGTATCGATTGCTTTGCCTGGAATAGGATACTGTTAGACTCTTCATAGGTTTGCTGTGTAGAAGTGTTCTGAATGTTAGTTTAGACGTTTCATTGATACAGCCAACTCTAGACTTTACAATGTTTATCTTTGCATGTTACATGCCATGTTAGTTTAGACGTTTCATTGATACAGCCAACCCTCGACTTTACTATGTTTATCTTTGCGTGTCACATGCCATGATTTGTCTTCTTGTTTTGTATCAATTTTATGTTGTTGCTTGAATCATTTGTAGGTACTAAATTATAACTGGACGTTTGAGAGTGTCCGTGCTACCGTTGGTGTCCCCCAGCCGTCCAGCCCTTCCCCTTCGGACCATCCTAAGGGCTGGTATTACCAGGTGAGGTAGATCTGTTTACTTCATGACTGTTTGTGAGTCATTAACTCTGTTCAGTGTTTTGGTGCTTATCAAAGTAATCATCTAAGCTGAAACAACTAATCAGAAAAGCAGCTGGTTGCATTTACATGATAAGTTTACTTGTTATTAAAATATGTTTACAGCATTTTACAGTAGTGCTTTTTGAGGGTGACTCTAAGCAAACGTTTTAGACTAGATATTTCATAGTCTCAAGAACAAAACATTTGAGTGCTGGTATTTTAATGATTCTATAGCTATTCCAGTTTTCAAGACATCCAGCTTTCAAATGTATACCTCTCTGGTATGATCGGTTTGAGCAGCGGGGAAACGATTAAGTTGGGGGGACCAGGGGTGCTCCTACAGCGAGCAACCATTTGCTAAGGACCAGGTGTTTTTGCTTCAACTATAGGCCTCTTTTGAGTGATGATAAATCCATTCATTAATTAATTAATATAGTGTTAGCCAATTATTTATCTTGAAGATTAAGAAATCAATCGTACAAGAAATCCATCAAACAAAGAAACACAGAGACAAAATTTTAACAGGTTGAGATTTTATTAATCTTTATGGCATATTTCTCGTGGATATAGAACACATGTTTTACTTAAAATAACTGTACTATAGCACAATGAGGCTAGGTTCCTGCATCTGCTTGATGATATCACAAAAAAGAAAGAAAAATGTTACCTCTGTAGGACAAGACTCTGGCACCCTTAGCTCTACCCCTAGGATGGGATTAGAGTAAGCCCATGCAGTAGGGGGGTATTAAGTTACCACTAAAGATGGTCAATAAAAATGAACCCCTTTGGTCACTCTCTCACCTCTTAATTGATTTACTTAAATAGATGTTTAATAACAGTCCCTCAACTTAACCCCTTTCCAGATTCTCTTTGGTAATGTCTCTTCTGTTTTTCCTCCTCGCAGATGGAACTTTTCTCAGATGGTTTGATTCAAGTCGGTTGGTGTAGTGAACAATGTCAGTACTCCCCTCAGAAAGGTAATTTTGATGAAAACAACTTTCTAAAAACCTCCTTCAGTGTCTTGACCATTATTTATTTGTTTGTTTATATTTGTTATACATGGGTGCATCTTGGTTTTCAGATACATATTTATAGGAAAACTGTTTTTTTGTCATTGGTAAGAAATCGGTGTTATTTGGACCCCCTTGTAATACCCCATACACTAACAAGGAGATCCAGGCATTTAATACTCATAACTCGCGATATTGACGGATCAGTCTAATGGCGAGAAACTCTTTGTCAACCGAATAATAATGTGCTGAACCTTCTTTCTTTGTTAAACCTCTGAATGTTGCTACAAATAACATTATTGCAGATGGTTTTCATTTAATCAGCTTACCTCATGTCAACAGATCATGTTGACATGTAACATAATTACTGTAAACAAGCAACTTTTTTTGAGTTTGGATGCCACAATTTCACCCAAATCTGCTGAATACCACTCACAAGAATATTTGGCATCAAACAATCCTAGATTTTCTTCATCCAGCAACCTTATGAATTTTTGAGGAATTTTATAGTGATATACTCCCATTTTTAACATTTTGCTACCCACATTTTCACTATGGAATGAAAACTTGTCTAAAAGCAGGCTAATTAATTAATTAATTAATTTAACCAAAATTTGCTTAATTTCTTTTCTTTTTTGGGCAGGCATAGGTGTAGGGGACGACTATAATTCCTACTCCTTTGATGGCGTCCGGCAGAAAAAATGGCATGGCCCAGTGGCAGAACAAACAGAGGTATTAATGAAATCAAATCCTTTCAAATATTTCATTTGAAAGTAAGTCTCTCCCCTGAATGAACATGGAGTCACCCTTTTTGCTTCATTTGTGGCATAGCCAGGATTTTATTCTTTCTCAAAACAAAAAGACACCAACATTATCTAGTGGAAAACATCAGGTTTTTTTTCCACCAAGTTTTTGTCTCATGTACACGACTTTCGGCATTAGGAGGAGAAAAGACTGATGCTGTACGTTATGTATTCATCATATCAATTTTGTGAGCAGGAAGTAGGTAGGTGTAGGTAGGGGTGCAGGTTAGGTGTAGGGATGAGAATGGGACATCTCCAGGGTGAGTGGAGAGGGTGTAGGGTAGGTGTAGGTAGGGGTGCAGGTTAGGTGTAGGGATGAGAATGGGACATCTCCAGGGTGAGTGGAGAGGGTGTAGGGTAGGTGTAGGTAGGGGTGCAGGTTAGGTGAAGGGATGAGAATGGGACATCTCCAGGGTGAGAGCAAGGCCATGCGTTGGACATTGCTTCATTTAGTTTGGCGATTTGAAAGCTAACAGCTACGCTTCGTATTCTACAATGAGATTATTGGTTTGGTTTTTTATGATTGTTTTTCATTACAGGAGAATGCATATGGGGAGCTCTGGAAGTCAGGTGATATCGTCACATGTCTACTCGATTGCTATGGCAACATCAGTTACCATCACAACGGAAAGAGTTTAGGAGTTGCATTTGCAGGTACCTGCTCTTAGTGATGTCTGCAATTTTAATTTATGCAAAGTTTGATTTACAATAAAGGAGTGACCTTGTGATGTTCTGTACCATCTTCAGTCTGTGATATATCTATTATCTGTTATCTATTAGTATCCATATACATGAAATCAGAGTTTTGTATTATCTATTAGTATCCATGAACATGATATCAGAGTTTTGTTGTTTCGTTATGTTAATTAAAGGTTTTTATATCATAACTTTTTGTGTTTTCTTATGAACAGCCATTAACATGCAAGTCTGCTGGTACCCAGCATGTTCAGTATGTACTGATCAGTGGGCGAGATTTAACTTCGGAGATGGTCCTATCAGGTTAGTGATTTGTCTTAAGCTTATCACTATCAGCACAACAGATTATAGCACATGATGGTTTATAACTTAATGATCCTTACAAAGCAGACATGCAAATGGCCTGGCATAATAATACCCAAAAAACTTGTTTACTATCATACAATTGGCTTTATATCTAATAATTGCAGTATCCTAACTCAAGAATATTATATAACATGCATGTAGAGCAACTCACTACTTGTTAAATGTTGATAATGTTTGACTAGACCACCCTTCCGGCGAAACAGATAATCCAATAAGCCCTCCACAGTGGCCATGCTGTTCCTTAGCTGGATTTTAACAATGGAAAAAACAATGGTGTCCTCAGTCTGAATTTAACACCCACCTGTGTGTGAGTGTATGTATGACTAGGTGCCCATTTCACATGTACCTGTGTGTGAGTGTAGGTATGACTAAGTGCCCATTTCACATGTACCTGTGTGTGAGTGTATGTATGACTAAGTGCCCATTTCACATGCACCTGTGTGTGAGTGTATGTATGACTAAGTGCCCATTTCACATGCACCTGTGTGTGAGTGTATGTATGACTAAGTGCCCATTTCTGACACTAAGCAATATCTGTCTTCTTAAAGAGACATCATTGAAAACAGCTTTCCTTTGGAGAATACCAGTCATTGGTGTATCAATCATTCTAGCCTCCTTCAAGCTTGTGATACAAATTGTCACCATGGTGATCTCTTACAGGTTTCCGGAGTCCATTCCTGACAACTTTGTGCCTATATCTTACCATAAGCATCCACCACAGTATCCAGTAAGCAACACAAACCAACCCTTGATCGATTCTGTGGATGAGCCTGCTACAAGCAATGAGAAAGAGGGAACTGCAGAAAGTTTAGACGAAGAAAATACCAAAGAGAAGGGGGCTGTCAAAGGGCAACCTGAGGCAGGGGATGCAGCTGCCAACATTGTTCTGCCTTTAGAGGGCGCTAGATCTATTTCAGCGGATTATCTCCCATCTCTCTACTTTGAAATTAAACTCGACTCTAATGACGCTCGGTGCGTATAATTTTGTTTGTCTCGTGTTTGAAGGTATGATTGGAATTTTGACTTGATTGGGTGTCTCGTGTGACCATTCTGGGCTTTCTTTTTTGGGGGGGATGGGGGGGGGGGTGGGGCTGTCTGTCAGTTTCTTGGGGGTAGTTTCTTGTATCAGGTGCAAACTATTTGTTATCCAAGCCTTGACTATATGGAGTTGGTTGCTTTTGCAACAGAACTCTTGGAGTGCAATGCTTCGTCAGCAATTGTCATGCCATATTCTCGTTGCCAAGAATGTTGACCTAGAAGTTTAAATCCTTAGAATACTCTCTATTCTTCCAAACCAACATCAACACTCAGCCAAGGCCTGTAACATTTTCAGAGTAGTTTAACCTAGTCTAGATACAGCTTTATTTGCATATTAGAATCAGGTCTGAAGTTTGGATTTCATTAAACTGTGAAGCCTAATTACTTAAGTATTTAATGTATTATTAAAATTCATATGACTATTTGAAATTCTCACAAGTTACTTTAGTGAATCTAGCGAAAAATATGAACTTTTGAATTGTGTTACTGTAAGGTATAATTCTAGCATCTGAGATATGACATAAATTTAACACAAAAATGAAAATGTCTCGCCTTGCCTCCCCTCCCACCCCTCTCCCCCATTCCTGACCGTCAAGCACGGTGTTACTTCCCTATGTATTACCTATAATGATATTCTCTCACCAAATTTTATTTTATTTTATTTTTTGATGATGTATTAAAGTATTTTCCTTCATTCATGTGTTCACAGGCCTGTCAGCCTGGGATTCAACACATTGAATTTCACTGACCAGGTTACAGCCGTCATAAAGGACTCTGAAATAGTACTGCCAGATTTATCAATTAAACAGGTATGATGAAGAAGATGTCACCAAAGGGTGTTTCTCTGTACCAGTACCCCAGAGGTGCAGACTTTCATTAGCAAAATTTGGGAGACAATGTTGGGTAAAGGAAAGCTGTTCTTTGGCTATGGTGTAAAAATGCTGTGGTAGCACCTGGTGCACCCTATGCCTCGCGCATCACCCTTTAGGATGCTGGCGTGATTTATATAAAAAAAAAAAAATGTGAAATTTTGACCTCCAAGTAGATGATGGTCCATTCATTTTGTCTCAAAGATACTTCTCAGTAGAGGTAACTAGGCTTACAATTTTTTGTCTGTAGTGTCCTGAAATGATCAAGCTACTTATCAACTGATTGCACATTTCTGGACAGGGAGAAATACTTTGAAGTGATTTTATTTCATACTTATATCAGGTAGGAAGAGTATTAATTAAGGTGGTATCATTTTAGTCATAAAATGCCACCAGCATCTTTTCAAGAAAGGAAATAATGAAACGTAGGGCGTTGTGGTCAAGTGGTTAAGGCAGTGGACTTGTGATCTTAGGATTACAGGTTCGAGCCCTGGCCAGATCATTACGTTGTGTCCTTGGGCAAGGCGCTTTATCTCCATTGCCTCTCTTCACCCAGGTGTATAAATGGGGACTTGCGAGGTAACTTGTAAATATAGTTGCGTGCGCCGGTTTGTGGCTGCACCCTATGGGAAGTCCCCCGGGGGACACGTGGTTGTGGTGCACTGTGGTGCCCCAGGAGAGATTGATTGAATTGTGCACACTTTGGTGTGTAGGTGTGACAAGTTACCAATGACCAGGGTTAAGTTGTAAAGTCGTGTGAGAGGGCCTTGGCCCTGAACAAGACTGTAAACCTAAAATTATAATTATTATAAATTATAAACTTAAATGATTTAACTTCTTTGATAATTTTATGACTACACTAGCTGTTAATGGATTTGTCAAACTTAAATGATTTTACGTTTATGATCTCAGCAGAATCAGTTTCCAGATACAAGACTCTCTAAATTTTGTCCACTGACCTGCTCAGGCTTTCTATGTAATATTTATGTATACATTGAGGGTGAGGTTGGGTGGGATGGAGTGCTTTGTATGTTTGCAGAATGCAAATGAACAGGTAGCTGACAACATTTTTTCTTGTCGCTTTTCTGTGAATATTAGCCCGTAACATTGTCCTTTCTGTTCCTGCAGGTCTCTGTGGAAAGAAGTGTTGTTATTGGATGTGGTTATGTAGCCTCGACCAATCATGTCTTCTTTACGATAGATGGCCAAGCAATAGGTATGTTGTGAATTTGTTATCATTATTAAAATAATATTTTACTCTCGGTTTTTGTATTTTCTTTTCATTTTTATAAATTAGTATTATAAAGCAGAAGTTTGTGATGTCATGAATGTGGTAGTCTTACAAAAGAGAATGAATTTTTTACAAAAATGTTACAGCTTTTTTAATACTCTGTAATAATAGTCTGTTTGAAGGAGAACACAAAAAAGGTTACGTGCTTTCTAATCACACACACATAAAAAGTGCATATATGTAGAACAAATCACGCTGAGGTTGGTCGTGCAATATTCTTCAGTGCTACAGCGAAATGAACTATCCATGGAGGGAGGGGGACGGAGAGGGGAACCTCCTTGCCCTGTGGTCTTCCATGGCATTTCTTTGGAGAATGTTTATCACCCAGATCAGAGAATTAATTAATTCATCCAAAAAATGTCCTTCAAATTCCAAATGTTATATACTGCAACATCTACATGTTTGTTTTCAAACAACTGCACAATACCTCACATAGCTGTGTGCACTTCATTATGTATGTAGCAGTTGACACTAAAACCATTGTCCTCAACACCAAACAGGAAGCATTGTTTGAAGATCAGTTTAGAGAATTTGCGAAGAACTATGGGTTGTGGTTGTTGCTCTGTGATTCTCATGCATTACTATCCAACTGTACACTTGCATTTCCTGTTTAAATTTGGAGAACAATTTGTTTCACAGAGAATAGATGTTTGTACAGCAACTAAGATGGTGCCTTCTCACAAGCTCTGCCCCCACCATTCCCACCTCCTAATTAAAACAGGAAATGGAATTTTCATTCTTACTTTATGATGAAATGTGCGCAGATAAAACTGTTGCACAGTGCTACAGTTTATCCTGGAAAAGAACAGAGGTTTTGAAACAGATTCTGTGATATTCATTTTATCTGTTATTCAATATGCAGCTTTTATCTACATCTTTTCTGTGTCTGTTTATTTAATAAAAGATATTTGATGTCATATTCTCTTTTATCTTCTAGAATTATTCTTTGAGTTTGCTGGTGGTCATGTGACATCACCAGTGATGCCTTGCCTGAGTTCCTCTCGCTACTACGTCAACTTCGGCCAGAGAGACTTCCAATTCAAAATACCAAACACAGAGGAATACTCCAAAGGTGCAATCAGTACTTGTGTCAAGTTCTTGTCCAGTTGTCAAAGTCTAGATTCAGAGGAGAGTGAACCAGATGGGAATAAGATGGAGTTGAACCTCGTTGAGTATTGAGAGGAGAAGTTTAGCCTCATATGGTACACCAGATATTATTAGCCTCTGATGGCCGAAATATGAAGTTATATCTCAGATGATCTTGTCCAGCTGTCAATGACCAACATCAGAGGAAAGTTAAACTAACTGAGAACAACAGGGAATTTGAGCCTTGAACAGTAGTGTCTAATGCAAAATGGAGTAAGTTCCAGATTCTGGTTCAGAAAATAAGCCTTGTACGACAAGCAAAGCTTGTTAGCCTCAGATGGCAGAAATACAAAGTTGTGTTTGAAGATCTTCGTATAGTTATGAGACAGAATTAGCTTCAGATTATCTGAGGGAATTAGCCTTACTTGGTATTCAGTTTGACTTAACCTCAGATGATATTTGAAGAAATTAGCCTCATATGGTAACCAACTATTGCTAGCCTCAGAAGGCCACAAATTGAGGTTATAAATGTGGTTATTAAAAAGAAATTATCCTCATGTAATGATGGAATTAGCCTCTTATAGTACTCAGATGGAATTAGCCTCATATGGTTACCATAGAAATATTCCTCATATGGTAACCAGCCACTGTTAGCCATAATTAGCCACAAAATGATGTTATATCTGTGTTTATTAAAGAAATTGTGTAAATCAGGTCAATATTTGAGGATGGGCTGGAGATGCCCCATCAGGTGTTAAATCTAGATATCCATATATCATGAGAGTTTGTTATGAATAGGGAAAGATTTTGTATTTAAACAACAGATGTATCAGTGAATCATTAATTATCCTTGGTGTGCAGTGCAGAATGCAATTAATATCTGAATCATTTCATGTAGTGGTTTTGCTACATTTAAAGGCATTGAAGACTCGCCCCAAACCGCGTGCGGCCATCTGAAAAAGTTAACTTTCTGTTGCTTGCAAGTGACGTTTAGTTCGTGTCGCTACAAATTGCAGACAGTAATGAAACGTGATACCTTGTTATCTTTAGCTGGACCTGAGATGTCCATCGCTGTATCGTTTGTTTACCTGTGCTATGGGTATTGACTGCAGCTGTATGTACTGACTGTACACTAGTGTCTAATTACCGACGGTAGCAAGCTGTGTGTGTATTTTCTGGGATCGATGGTGGTGTCTAACAGTTCTGTTACACCTCATTCGAAACTAGGTCAAATTACCGGCATAAGACGTTTCTTTTTGCACGAGCCTTCACACCCTTTAAACATCAGTCACCTGTATCAAGTTTTGTTCATAGGGTGATGATGCACCACGATAGATGTGGTTCAAAACTAATAGATTTGGTTTTGAAGTTGGTAAAGTTTTGGGGGCGTTGGGAATCACTTTGTGGGAATGGTAATCAACCTTGTTTCAAGTAATTTGATGAGATGAGGGTTCTGGGTATAGTACGTAATACTAATTAGTTCTTGAAATCTTAAAAACGATAACATTATACCTTTATTTTACCTCAAAATACGGTGGGATTACTCAAAAGTGTTCATATGACATGATATGTAAGTTCTGTGAGATAATTTAATATTTTAAGGTAATTGGAAGACAGAGCCACGCATGATTGGAAATTCTAAACAGTGTACTTACTCCCTAGTGTACCTTTCTTCTCAATCGATATCAGGATTATAACTTCATGAAATGTGGACGAAAATCTAGATGTTACCAATAGAAATGCAGAGGAAAGCCCATTCCAAATGCTTATAGTTGTATAAATTGTATAAATTGATCGCCATTACAAATGTCTCAACCACAAAACATGCACTATGCGGCCAACTTACATAAGATACAATTCCTACAAGGTCAAGCTAGGGTGTTTTTTTCTTCTTCTTTCATGGGTGTCGACTTTCTCAGTACAAACAGTCAGTAACTATTAACACTGTTTTTATCAAGGGATAACATGATTGTTATCAAAAACCGCAGGTTATTAGGTTTTAGCGGTGATCTCATGACACTAGGGATGTTCCTATACATGTGTGACTTGTTAATGCCTTTTCCTCAGAAATTGAGAAGCAGCGTGCGTAGCTTCTTAAATAAAGTCACAAGTTCGTGATCATGATTCTGTGTTCGTTCAGATGGAATTTTTTGCTTGTGGTCCGATGAAGTTCTCGTCATGAGACCATGTTCTGATGTCGATCCTGTTATACCATGTGAACAAATGCCTGTATACTAATGGTCACATTGTAGTCAGCAAAATTTGCTACTAGTTGCTTTTATCATGATAATCATTGAATGTATTTATGCCTGGATAAATAGTGATAGTTGCATAAATTCAATGTTCAAGGTTTTATGAAAACAAGCGATTTTGAGATGCCGTCATTTTGTTTTTTATTAATAGGAATTGTTTTATATTTAATAATATGTGATATTGTACATATACATATGTACATATTGAAGATAATTTTCACCAAAAAAAATACATGGTTGTAGAAAATATATTTTAATTGCAGTTTATAATTTTCTGCTTTCTCTCTTTTTTTGCAGCAATTTTAAATATCTTAGCAGAGATCATTAAGTGTGAAACAAAATTATGATGCATAGTTGTGTTGCCAACCAACCCAAACTAATTTACTAGCAGTTGCTTTCATTGTAATGGATGTCACTATTACTAATAAGGTTCAAATTGAGGTTCAAAAGCAACCTTTATAAAATGCCTTCTGATGATAGAAAAATTTCTTGTGATAAAGTCATGAATCTTCACTATGCAGCATATCATTTTCTTGATAAGTGACGGATGGTGGTAACCAAAGAAACAAACCCCTAATTGTTTCCACGAAATTTGCCAATGCATTGTTAGTCATCCTCTGCTGTGTGTAAGCACAAAATTAACCCTTGAGCCCGAAGCGCGGGTTAACGTGAGTTACTACGACGTTCTTTTCTTTCATTCACCCCCACACCGTGACGTCATGTAAAGAGTAAAACGCATTGATGATGACAACAACAAGAAACACGTACATATGCACAATGATGTACTCAATACAGAGTGCATAGCCCTATGTTGGAGTGAACATATCATATATAATATAATGCTTTGTGTAGAAATGACAAAATGGCAACCACAGAGGACAAGAGCATTTTAAAACCCGGTTTAATACTCAACGTTGAAGTCGAAGATGCCCTCGACGGTGTCGTCATGGTTTGTCTCAGACACGAAGGCAGAACTCTAAGGGGCATCCTACTCGATTCAGACAAAGGGTAAGAATTGGTGTAAGAATAAGTTTTTAGCGCGTATGCGTTTTGTAGGTTTGACAGGTCTTCGAAGTGTTGGAAAGAACAGGGCAGGATTACAGGGGCTGGTCTTGTACTGTAGCGGAATGCGTTGCAAAACCAACCGAGTGCATCGGTTAAATGTTGTATTGGCGCGATCGTTGTATTCGTACACATGTGTGATCAGACAAATTTGTCGCGACAGTTTCCATGTTGAAAAAGCTAGTTATTGTTGCAAATAAATGTGCGTATGGTCTAGGCTACTGTTAATTGTAAAGACAAGTCAAATGTCACTGCATTTGACAAGTGACAGTAACTGACTCCAGTGAGGTCTAACATTGCCAACAGTTGTCTATTCATAAGTAAGTCACAGACTAAGCTGGAATTTGGTGATGATATGAAGGGCAGTTTCTCTGGAAGGAACATGTCTGGATTGCCTGTAAATGCTAACATCATTCCTCTACATCAACATTTGTAGGCTAGTGTTGATTGTACCGACAAGTCAAATGTCACTGCATTTGACAAGTGACAGTAACTGATTCCAGTGAGGAGTTACATCAACATTTTGTTACACTTAGCTAGTTAAATGACTGAAAACATTGAAGTGACATTTTGAAGAAAGAAGAGTCAGTCAACCAGTCCTGAATTACAGCACATGTTTGATACATTGTAAAATAACAGCTGTATGGTGCACAGCAAAAGGGCTTCACAGAGGAGAACTGCATGC
>JAIPMN010014161.1:0-12180 GCA_020650975.1 Apostichopus californicus | reverse complement strand
TTGTCATTTTGACGAGTTGTCAAACTCGGCAAAACGTCATTTTTCTGAATTTTGCCATTTTGACGAGTTTGTTTCTCTTTCATCACCATGTCCCTTCTACGCTTCCGTACATTGTTGTATTCGATCTTAACAGGGACAAACCTAACAGGCTGTACTCGTCTGCGACGCAACCGAGTGGTGCAGTAACAACCACTGTTGTGGAAAAACAACTCCTCTCTAAACGGGATTGTAAGCTGCGTCTTTCAGGCTCAAGTAGATTAACATGTTTTAGTTGTTAATACGGCTATCGCAACTATAGTACAGATGCTGCTAATGAATGGTACTCTACCATCCGACCGGGCAACACCAAATGAGTATAATATCAGCGATCTACAGATAAATATTTGTTGATCGCGGCTCAGTATCAGGACTGTTTATCATTATTTGAGATCTAAAGCTTCAAATGTTCTTGAAAGATTCATACAAATGCAGTGTATAACAGATTCTCAGCAGATTTGAAACGCAATGAACAGAGCAACCTGTTTTGGGTATGTTTTGTTGTGGGTACTGTATGTGTGCATGTAATATGTACATACATCCAGCTTTAAATATTTCTGGCCCCAAACCCAGAAGCTCAATGTCGATTTGCAGTTGAAACGGCGTTATATATCAACAATTTATCGTAATAACTTCTCAACTTTCACAAACCGCGTTTATAATATTCTTCTAAGACCTTCGTATATTGATTTCAGCTGTAATTTGATCCCACTTATAGCAGTAAAGATGGTATATTCAGTATGCGAATGTAAATCAGTAGCTTTACATGATATGAACCAAATATGTTCCTTTCCTTGTGCCATTTGTAATTTTATGTTTCCCCTCAAATGCCTCCAACATTTCTATGCCAAACTTAACAAACGTTATCTTTGCGATATGTCGGATTTATCACACTTTACACTCTCACGATTATATTGACGTAAGCATATCAATCACATACGCTTGTTGAATTTACTGCCAAACAATCTTACAATTACTTAATGTACATGAAAGTGCTTAAGATTTTGACTTCAACCTTACCCGTCATCTAAGAGCAGAGAGATGCTTGTATTAAAAAACATTAAACATACAAACATGAACCACTGCAAACATCTAAGCTAACAGCCTCTGGTTGCATTTGCTTTCAGACTGACATTAGCTAAGTCCAAATGACCATATCTATAAAGATGCCACTTAATGTAGATTTAATGTATATAGATCTTCGTTTGAACCTTGTCGTGTGTCCGTATTTAATTTCAATAAAGTCTCCTCAAAAGTAAAACCCAAAGCAGTGGCTTACGTCTGCAAGTAAAGTCAGGAAGAGTCCAGTTTCCTCGGTGGCAGTTAAGTACAGGCCGAATTCCTCCAACACGATAGTAACCTGGATCACAACTGTACGAAACGAAATCATTCCCTTCATAGAACTCACGATTGTTGCTTGGTCGAGCATTTGCAACTTCTGGTGGTGGCCCACATCGATCTAACAAAAAATAGTATTAGGAACGTTTAGTCAGCGTTTAACTCTGTTGTAGATTCACAATCATTTGATTAACCATTGCATTCAAGGCAACGTTTGCGCACTCCTTATAGATATTTTTATATCCCAACTACCCACAAACTTCCACATAAATTCGGGGACTACTAAATACTATACTCTCATGTTTGAAACCTATAGCTGTTCTTGGCTAGGATGGACTGCGAGGGTTGGAGTCACAGCCAACATTTAGACATATTCTTCATACTGTCATATGTGAAAATTAATATGCAAGACCGTTCTAGAAAGACAAAATTATTTAAACTAACCTTTTGGTAGGCACAATGTAGGTGACCCACTCCAGTCACCGTTGCCCAGGCATGCTCGCACCTCATCACCTCTAACCCGTTCGTAGTTTCTCCTGCACAAGTAGGTTGCAATGCTTCCAAAATTCCTCGACTCTGGTAATATCGTCAAGGTAAAGTTATGGCCTCGTATCGGCAATTCAGGACAATGATTATCTCTGTCTGCAAATATTTGGAGAGAAATTTGGATTACATAGCACCCTGATTTTTTACTTACAAACTAACACTAGATATGTCGTAGTTTACAGTTTTAGCGAATTAAAAGTGTTGAGTGTGAAAAGTAGCACACTTTAAACATTCAATTTAATATTAAAGTGAAATACGTGCGTACAGAAAACAAAACATAAGATAATGTTTGATGTTATGTTGTTTTTCATGTTTCGATGTACCACCGGCGTTTTTCATTGATGACATGTTTAATGACTGAAACTGACATTCATAGTTGTTGAAGCTAACGGAAACGGCGTAAGAACGGTAACAGTTTGAAAGCATTTTTGAATAAACGATTCTCATTATAAGAGCTAGCTCACGCCCATATGAGAGTTAGATTAATGTAGTAATGAATGTACAAAACTAACAAGTGACTGTGTCACCGGTGTAACACATGTATACTATTCAGGTTTTAGTTTTAGTTTTCAAATTTGAGTTAAAATGTCGAATTGGAAGCCACCCGTCGTGATGAGGTAATCCATAAGCCCTTGTGGGATTCTCCCACATTCGTTGTCATAAAAATAACTGCCTGATGGCCTTGTATTGTATTTTGTATAGTTCATTTCTCGAGAATGAACAGATTCATGTATTTCCTTTTTCAAAACGCACAGAATCACTTGAAATGTTCACATAATTATGTGTTTCAGTATCTAATTCAATGACTATCCTTAGCTCTAGATGCAGCACTGTATCCCGTGTTAGAAAAACAAAACTGATCGCCTAGTGCACTTCTGTATAAGAAACTCAAGTGTTGAAGTTTTAGATCGACGGTTAGGCCTACGTACAATCTAATAAAATTTCATGCCACAAAGTAACAATGTCGGAATCATGTACACGACGCATTGCAATTTAATGTTTTAGAACACCAGAAACACATATCCTATTGATTGTATACAGCCACTCCTAATACAGGACAATTAATGTGAGTTAAAGGGTACTGGTATAACCTCCAAAATATTTCAAATAGAAGCTATTCAAACAATGATCCTTCATGTTACACCTCAACAAATACGTTTGTGTGCACCGCTTAACAAATATATCTCAATTAGTTTATTTTGTGCACTAATGGAAATTCGTGTGCATGTCCATAGAATAAATTTGGGAAAGTCACTTGTGATAGACTTTTAGCATTGCTAGAGGGTGGAACCAATACCGAATAACCTTCACGACATACGGCATACTATCCACACCTTTACGTTATATATTTTTTAGTACGTCTAGTATTGTTCAAAACTTTTCTCAATGGCTTCAGCAATCATCCACGTTGCAACATACCAGTCGGAATGCATGAAAGTCCGCAGGCACCGTCACATACGCATGGTCGATTACGGAGGCAATCATTGTGTCTTGTACAGGTTTTCATACAGCCTCTATTTTGTCTTGCAATCTCTTCCTCGTTACGTAAACACGCTTCATCTGGAAGGCAAGAAACATAACTTCATTCATTTGATATTTATATCTCGACTTATATTCTCACATTATTAGGTATTATAAAGAAATAAATGCATGTTACTTATGAAATTTTAAAAAATAAACAAATGATGTGTTCGCAGTCATAGATTGTATGTTATTATTTTATAGTATCAAAACATACACACATACAGTGTTAGGTCCCTATCCGTGAGTTCATTGCTTTGAGCAACTGCCTACGTGATATTTTCCTTTCAAATCATTAGACTTCCGGATCGATACTGAGGTTAATACTTAATTTCAGTGAATCCAGGGCAGCTGAAGTGTCTGATAGGATCACTTAGACATGTTGGCGCCATGAACGCCATTATACTCGTTTCATTCTAACTAACCAATCATACCGACTCCCATTCAATATTAATGAATATGCAGTTATATCATATCATTCATCATAAACTTTCAACAAGAATATTATTTTGCGCTGGTTAATTCATCTTATGGGCTGATGTCTCTCTGGGAATAGCGCTTGTGTCACATAAAGTTGTTGCCCACCAGTTGTGTGTTCATTTCTCATTATTATCATTCCAACACGATATCGTCATGATACACATTAGCTAGAATCTCTTAACTTGTGTTTTTAACATAACTAACTAATTTATATCTGTTAGGCTAAGGAATGTCTACTAGCAAAGGTCAAGGTTGTATCCTTACTCTGATGATAATATGCAAGTGTGTTCTTCACTAACATTGCAAACACAGATGAAATTGCTGCAAGAAATTCAGGAGGCACGTATACTTTATAGGATAGAGATCTTTGAACGAATCATAACCTCCCATGTTTTATCTTCATTACCTCCTTCCCACCCACCCTCTAACTCACACTTTCGTTTCCTCATTGATTGGTAAAATCATAATGCCAATACTATTATACAAATAATGAATGGTTATGAGTGCAATAGTGCAAATATTTCATGAGTTGAAAGATGGAATGTTCCATTCAACGAAACAAATTACATCTTTCAACGATGAAATATTTGCACTATTGCACGAATGGAAACCATTCATTATTTGTTTTATACAACATATTATATTAAGATGGATAAAATGCACTCATGCAACAGATTGTTTTGAACAGACAGGTTTCTCTGCCCTCTTACCATGGAAAAACTGCTACCAAAAAAGTATAACCCATGGTTCTATTTCATAGAGTGGAATAGAGCGGATTTTGCATGCAATCAACGAGCAATTGACCAATCAAATGACCAGAATACAATTAGGTGTTGTATAAGATGTACTAATGTATGATATATGATGTACTAATGTATGATATATGTGTACTAATGATACCGCCAGGACTATGATGTACTAATGTATGATGTACTAGTGATACTACCAGTACTATGATGTACTAATGTATGATATATGATGTACTAATGATACCGCCAGTACTATGATGTACTAATGTATGATATATGTGTACTAATGATACCACTAGTATACTATGATGTACTAAAGTATGATGTACTAATGATACCGCCAGTACTATGATGTACTAATGTATGATGTACTAACTATACCGCCAGAACTATGATGTGTTAATGTATGATGTATGATGTACTAATGCTACCGTCATCACGATGATGTTCTATGGTATGATGTATGATGTACTAATGACAACGCCAGTACTATGATGCACTTATGTATGATGTACTATACCGCCAGAACTATGATGTACTAATGTATGATGTACTAATGTTACCGCCAGTACTATGATGTACTAATGTAAGATGTATGATGTACTAATGATACTGCCAGTACTATGATGTACTAATGTATGATGTATTATGTACTAATGATTCCGCCAGTACTTTGATGTACTATCGTATGATATATGATGTAATAATGGTACCGCCAGTACTATGATGCACTAATGTATGTTGTATGATGTACTTACTATACCGCCAGTACAAAGATGTACTAATGTTTAATGTGTGATGTACTAATGATACCGCCAGAACTATGATGTACTGTGGTATGATGTATGATGTAATAATGGTACCGCCAGTACTATGATGTACTAATATATAACATACTAGCGATACCGCTGCTATGATGTACTAATGTATGATGAATTGTGTACTAATGTACGATGTATATATGTACTAATGATACAGCCAGTACAATGATGTTATAATGTATGATATATGTTGTACTAATGCTACCGTCAGTACTATGATGTACTAATGTATGATGTATTGTGTACTAATGTATGATGTACTAATGCTACCGCCAGTACAATGATGTATTTATCTAAGATGTACTCATGATACCGCCAGTACTATGATGTACTAATTTATGATGTGTGATGTACTAATGATACCTCCAGTACTATGATTTACCAATGTATGATGTTGATGTACTAATGATACCGCCATTACTATGATGTGCTGGTGTATGATTTATGATGTACTAATGATACTACTAATACTATGATGTACTGATGTATGATGTACTAATGATACCGCCGTTACAATGATGTACTAATGAACGATATACTGACTATACCGTCAGTACTATGATGTACTGATATATGATACATGATGTAGTAATGATACCGCCAGTACTATGATGTACTAATGTATGTTTTATGATGTATTAATGATACTGCTACTAATATTGTACATTTAGAAATTGTAATTAAAACATACAAAAGGGATAAATATTTCACATCATATGAAATTCAAGATAAAGATCTGACTTTTTCTAGGTTTTTGATCGAGATTTTCATTAAAATCATGTATGTGTAACTTAAGTTACTGGTTCTGTGTGTTTATGTCTCATGATTCTAAGTGGGTAATGTAAAGAGAGATGTTTATTAAAGATATCTACATCACGAAAAGCATTATCAACAACGATAATGCTCTATACCATTTACGAAACCCAGTTTAAAAGTTAATTCTCAAATGTTTGTTGTTTTTGCATTTCTTCAATTAATTCAAATGAAATTTGACCTGACCATTGACTTTTCGTTCTGAGGGTCTGCGTGTGACAAATCGGCCCTGCCGTTTAGAGGGAATGTTTGACACAAAATTGAAATGAAATATCAATTGAAATTATACCAGGAGACCTTGATTTTTTCAGACTTCGACATTCCCATTACACCTATGAAGGTTGCATGTCAATTCAATATCTGGAGTTATAGCAAGAAATGACTATTTCACTTAATTGAACCTCTGACCTTGAACTTTGACCTTTCGTTCTTAGAGTCTGGAAGACAGATTTTCTTACCATACGATACCATCCTACTACGTTTGAAGAAAATCGGCTGAGAGAATTCGAAGGATCTTTTGAAATCAAATTGCACAAACTTCCACATTTGAGCTTCAACCACGTGAGTTTTGACTTGAGGTATCATATTAACCGCATAATTATGTGCATTTAAATTTGACCACTGAACTTTGACCTTTCTTTATGAGGGTCTGCATTACACAAGATCCCATCGATGTGCTACCTTTTTCTTCCCCACTGGAGTTATAACAAAAATACTATTTGTTTTTCAAAAAAAAAGAAGCCGTTTAGGTGTTGTTGACACAAAGTTACCGATGTAACAGACATATGCTACACACGGGACAAAACGTTTTTTATCTCTCCAAGTTCCACTATTGTGGATGACTGGTCATCATCCGTCACACGACGTGGGTGACCCCCCCCCCCCCGAAACTTGTTACTCAGGGACATTAACATTTCCATAGAAAATGTTCAAAACTTGTTGGGTTAGTGCCTGGATAGGTTGTAGAACCTGCGTTACTAATGACGTCATAGGGCTTAAGATGAGAGTTCAAAAGTAGTATAACAAAAAACAGCATTTCTCGTTACTCAGGGACATTAACAATTATATAGAAAATGTGCAACGGCAATAGGCTAAACCAACCAATATATCATCCTCTCTGAGGGCGTGACGACATAACTAATTTGGGTGTGTTGGGGTATGTGTGTGAACAAAAAATGCGTGTCACGAACTTTTAAACAATATCTTTCTGATTGACTTCAAATTTGGTGGGTGTGGACATGGGCATTGGATGATCCGCCTCTGTGACTTATGACGTCATTGCGTTAAATGTCATGGGTCAAATAGCCCAAAACAGCATTTTAGCCATTAAGTGTGTACGAAAATGTGATATACCAGACTCTACAAGATTGCAGCGAATTAATTCATGCAAAAAAACGTGTTTCGCAAGCTACTCATTAACTTTAAAGCCGATGAACTTCAAACTTGTTGGGTTAATGCCTGGATAGGTTGTAGAACCTGTGTTACTAATGCCGTCATAGGGCTTAAGATGAGAGTTCAAAAGTATTATAACAAAAAACAGCATTTTGGCCTTTACACTTATGGCCAAACTATGGCTAAAAATACGGCCATACCTATCTTAGTACAGTACAATACTCGATTTTAAACGCCAAAGGTCATGTGATCAAAGGATGTCAAATGTTTAGTTTGGTTAAACGTTTGCGAAAACGTGCTTTGGAACTACTCCTTAAACATGAAGTTTATGGAATTCAAACTTGAGATGTAGTATCCCCATTGAATTATTACGTTCAGGGTCAAAGTTCAAATAACCCAAACAGCAGTTTGGCAATTACGCGAATACAACAATGAGCAGGCAACCGAACCCAACAAATCCATGTAGGATATTTACATTGCATTAGCTAATGTAAACACCAAAGGTCACATAGTCAGTGGAGGCCGATGAAAGCCAAGGCATCAAAGTTGGCCACATTTTTTTTTACATTCAGAAATGCCAGAAATTGTCCGAAAATGACCGGTATATTAGATTTCGGTGGCTGGTTTTCATTGCTAAAATAATACGGACTCCTAGCTAATTTGCCCCATATTCAGTACATGATAATAATCTCATTAAATTCTGTTGAAATTTTTCGCGAAGCTATGTTTGTTTCCAAAATATACACATTTGAAGTTTTGATAAATCTAGGAAACTCATAAAATATTTGCAAACTATGAGTATGACCTTAACAAGTGAACCCCTAATTACCAGCCTCTATCATTTGAATAATGTGATGTTCCTCTTTTCAAAGAAGACAATACAATTTTTCACAAAATCGCCTTAGGCTGTGTTCAGTGTCCTTGAAAAGAAGGTTGTGAAAACAAAGGGATAACATAACATAAAATTAGGCAGTCACTCCATCTACACCATCAATGTGCATAATTAGCTAATTTGTATTAATTAAACTAGAATTGAAAAAATACCTATAAAATGGACAATTTGTGATGGATTTTGATGGGAGTTGCAGCTATTTTCATTATTTCTAATGCCAATTAGAGTGATTAGGAAAAAAATGTTCATAGGGGATCCGTATACCTTCAACAAAATTGCTTCAAATTTAACTTTGTTGAAGGATAATTTGTTCTTTTGACTATTGTGCACATGCCAAAATAGCATATATCTGAAAGTGACATACATACGAGAATTAATAATGACTATTTGAATTAATTGTTTTAATAAATGTTAAAGCATACTTTTCATATACCCACATTTTATAGATGAGATCTGCAACTCAATGGATTGCCTACATTCCGTTTCCTTAGAAGAACATTCTTAGTGCCTTCACATGGACCCTATATGTTGGTTTAAATGAATATACTGGCTGAATTAAGCAATCACACGTAATACACCTGAAGCTAAACAGAGACGGATTGAGACAATCCCTTATTACTTGGGAGGAGGTAGTGGATAAGTTCAATCACAAATACAACACGGTAATTCAATTCCTACCTTGTGAGCAGCTGACTGGTAAGCCTGACCATAGCCCGTTTTGTTCACATGTACGTTCTTGATCTCCAGCCACGTTTGTGTAACCAGCATTACACTGGTAAGTCGCAACAGTACCCACTATTCTTGTTTCTGAATCATAAGTGACCTGTCCATTGGCGGGTGTATTTAAAATGTCACAATGCACTTCTGTGCTGCGTTCGCAAACTGGTGGATTTCCAGACCATTGTTTATGGCTTAGACAAGTCCTAGTTGCATTGCCCACCAAACTGTAACCATGGTTACAGGTATATGTGGCAATCGCATCTATGGTTCTTGTCTGAGGATTTGCAGAACTGCTGCCATTTAAAATAGGCGGGATGCTAGGACATTCTATGTGGGAAAAGAGAAAGATGTTAATGTTATGTTTCAGGTATAAACTTCAGTATGTTGGTTAAGAATCTTAACTAAGATGAATCACTTATGTTAAATTAAATGTATATACACATTTCATTACTATATGAATAGTGGTTTTCGTTAATTTTTCTTTGGTCCAGAAAGAAATATTTAGGTGTTTCTGCGCTAAGGAGATCTTCAGTTCTTTTTGTTAATAGCCTTTTACCGCACTTTACTAACACCGTACCCCTTACATACGCTACTATCTTAATGGTGACATAAGGCATTGCCTCCTATTGATTCATCCCCTTCCCACCTCAAGTCTCTACTTGGTATCTAGCTAAAAGGTATATTGGAATGATAGCGGCCAACGATGATTCCAATGTAAACGGCAATGCCCTCTCAAAAGTGTACATACAAAGGCATTTTAGGTTAACGGAAAATAGTTGAACATTATTTTGCAGAATTAGAGATATTATATTAACATTGAAACTTGTCTAGCAAAATCATTAAATAGATAGTTAGTCGTTGGTTTTGTCGGATACATGTAAAGAAAAGGAACTAGTGCATATAGTTCATTATTGTATGATAAGCTTAAACGTTTAAACTTGTGACTTGAGAATATAAATCCTGTTCGCACAGTGTCTCAGAATGTTGTTTACATCGCGATCAAGAGGTCGCTTAATGAGTACGCAAAGGAATGCTGTTTCCTGCAGTGTTTCCAAAATATTAAAATGTCACTCGCAATTCCACTGTCAGGCGTCGCCTCATATCGAACAATGCCAACTGACCTGTTTTGACTTATCCATTAGTATTGACTAATGCTCCGGAAATCGTTAGTGAATCCTAAAGTCGGCTCTCGGATAAAATGTTCTTACTTACTTTTCTTGAGGCAGCTTGCACCACAGCGGCCATCACATTCGCACTCCCTGTTCTGTTTCCTACAGGTTCCATCTGATCTGCATGCTCTTTCACAGGGCCGTCCTGCGCCGACTTCATCACGTACGTAACATTCTAACGCTATTGAACGAGAAGACGAATCTTATTTTGACTTATTCCTCAATTTCACAAAATACGTTTTAACCACTGAAATACTGATAATTTCGAGCAAATTGATCTAAACACTTTAGATTTTATCAATCCCCTAACCTATGATGATTGACAAGGGCTCAACAATATTTTCGTAGGGAGGGGGGGGGGGCTAATATGTTATGACGTCCTCGTGTAGTAGTCTAATGGGAGGGTAAGGGTTTTGTTAAAATATAAAGTGGTGATATATTTTTCAACGTTTGTAAGAATGTGACATGAGCACTTTCACCTTTCTTCATGGGGAGCGGTCAGTCCAAGGGGGTGTTGAGAATTTTGATTGATTTGGTGCTTAGATCAAAACTGATCCAATATTTAGTAATTTATAAAATAAAAATCAACTGTTAAGGTTGCACTGCACAGTATTTTTTGAGTGTGTTTGTAATATTCTATCAGTCGGTAGGGTGGGGGCATGAATCACTATTTTATACTCATTATGTAACCCCCCCCCCATCCCATCTTATACGCGTATACACACACGCCCTAGAAGTATTTGTGATTTCACCCCTGCATGATGATCGATTTATAGATCATTTTTCGTAGGGACTTAATTCCGATTCACATTGTGTTCAACACTCATGACGTGACATTTCTTCAATTTCCTCCTTCTTCTTTTTATTAACATTCAAAAAATTACGTTTAACTTCCGGCATACTTTCGTTGAGTAGCAACATAAACAGTTGTATATGAACGCAATTATTACATCACTTTATAAAATGAAACCAATTAAGACCAAGTCCATTTATACCTCACCATTTCTTTCTAATGATACCTCACCATTGATACCTCACCATTTCTTTCTAATGATACCTCACATTTATACCTCACCATTTCTTTCTAATGAAACCTCACCATTGATCCCTCATCATTTTTTCTAATGATACCTCACCATTGATACCTCACCATTTGTTTCTAATGAAACCTCACCATTTATACCTCACCATTTGTTTCTAATGATACCTCACCATTTATACCTCACCATTTCTTTCTAATGAAACCTCACCATTGATCCCTCATCATTTTTTCTAATGATACCTCACCATTGATACCTCACCATTTGTTTCTAATGAAACCTCACCATTTATACCTCACCATTTGTTTCTAATGATACCTCACCATTGATACCTCACCATTTCTCTCTAATGAAACCTCACCATTTATATCTCACCATGTCTTTCTAATGATACCTCACGATTAATACCTCACCATTTCTTTCTAATGATACCTCACCATTTATACCTCACCATTTCTTTCTAATGATACCTCACCATTTATACCTCACCATTTTTCTCTAATGAAACCCTTAACCATATATATCTCACCATGTCTTTCTAATGATACCTCACCATTAATACCTCACCATTTCTTTCTAATGATACCTCACCATTTATACCTCACCATTTCTTTCTAATGATACCTCACCATTTATACCTCACCATTTTTCTCTAATGAAACC
>JAIPMN010014160.1:0-11273 GCA_020650975.1 Apostichopus californicus | reverse complement strand
TGAAGTATCTCATGTCTAAAGGGAACATATTCTCCAAGTTGACAAATTTCGTCACATTTATTTTCAGGCAGGCTGAACTGATAATATTTAGATCTTTACTTGAGGATGTGACTGCACATTTCTCAGAGAAATGACATGTTCAAAGTAAATTAATGCAGAGAACAGTGACCTAACTTCCAAAAGAAACTTCCAGGAATGGTGGCCGAACAACTGTCTTTGAAAAATGAATGTAGGCCTATCACATTGAAGGACATACGTTCAATTATATCAATTTGTTTTATTAATTTTATGTTTTGATGGTCAATGAGTCCCATAATATGATTTAATCTACTACATATTGTGCAATAGCACATACATAGTTTTGCTAGTTAACTTAAGCACTTGGGACAATGTGGTATAACTTCAGTTTAGTAGAGAACTTATAAAGAGAACATATAAACAAAACATTCCACAATACATTGCATCCCTCTGAAAGATCTGTCACTGATATAAAGGGATTAAATATTTTTACCTGTGGGAATCAAGAGAGACCTGTATTCTAGGTGTAGAACTTAAAGATTTAAATACAGTATAGATCTTGTACTTGTGATGTGAAAGTTTCACGCCTAGAAGGATCTTTTTCAAATTTCCACTTCTTGATTGTCTTACCTTTACATACTTTGATTGACCTTGCTTAACCCCCAATGACCTTTGACCTATTAACATGTAAATACTACAATGTACATCATATGAACTACATATCACGCTTGCACAAAAATCCTTGAGACAAAGAGCTGTTAATATGTTTATCATTAGACCTCTACTGTTGAACATCATAAACATTCCCTAATTTCTGAAAATACATGTTGTATTTGCAAATGGTAAACTACAAGTTCACACTAACACCACTAGATCAAACAGAATGGTCATCTTGTTGATAATAAATAAATTTCTCATGACCCAAGTCAGGTACAGTAACTTGGTCATCAGATATCTATAATCACATGTTATGAGAAGTCTAACCTCTCTCTGCTGCTGAAGTAATTCTTCCTTCTCATCCTTCAATGTCTTCAGTTTGTTCTCAGCTGTATTCAGTGTTTGTCTGAAGTCTTTGTCTGTTGCCTTCAATGCATCTTTCAATTGTTGTCTTTCCTCCTCTGTTGCCTTCAATGTTCTTTTCAGCTGTTGTCTTTCCTCCTCTGTTGGCGTCGATGTATATTGTTGTCTTTCCTCCTCTTTTGTCTTTAGTCTTTCAGACAGCTGTTGTCTTTCCTCCTCTGTTGCCTTCAATGTATCTTTGAATTGCTGTCTTTCCTCCTCTGTTGTCTTTAATGTATCTTTCAATTGTTGTCTTTCCTCCTCTATTGTCTTTAGTCTGTCAGTGAGCTGTTGTTTTTCATCTTCTGATTCAGTTAGTTTGTGAGAGAGTTCCTGCCTTTTGTCTTCTAATGCCTTTAGTTGATCCTTAAGTACTGTTTTGGTAAACTTTGAATCTGAAACAAACATATAAGATGCAAACATGGTTAAAGATTTTCTTCAACCCAAGAGATTTGGTTATGTAAATATACACAGTTCAATGTATGTTAATTATTTATGCTGTACAACCTTTCCGGAAAATATTGTGACAAACATGCACCAAATTTAGTGAGCTCAAATTTGTGTCCAACTTAAGCATGTTATTTGAGGTAACACTGTAAATCTTTCACTTTCCTATGGTGCTGAAACAAACATATGAGATGCAAATATGGTTAAAGATTGTCTTCTACATAAGAAATTTAGTTATGTAAATAGCACAGTTCAATGTATCTTAATAATGTATGTGGTAAACTTCCAGGAAAATATTGTGACAAACTTGCACCAAATTTAGTGAGCTCACATTTTGGTCCAACTTTAGCATGTTATTTGAGGTAACACTGTAAATCTTTCACTTTCCTTGGTGTTGATTTTGGCCCTGCTGCTGAGCAATTGAACACAGTCAAGTCCCTTCAATGATCCTCAAAATTATCAATTTCAAAAGGAAAGGAAATTCCAATGTTTTACCAATCTTGTCTGAACATATCCCAAATCAAACGTTTGACTACAGTATATCCCATAAGTTACAGGCTTATGCACATATTTGACTGTAATGCAAGACCTTGACTGTCTTGACATTGCAGGAAATATGCAGTGTGGAATAATTACTCTTCTGAACATCTAAATTGGATTCTCTTTCACTGATTTTGAAGTACTATACAGGCCATTGCGGTTATTCAATTCCTTGCCAACTCATTTATCATATCATCTGTATCAAGGCCATTGGTGGAGTGTCCATTTTTCTATCAACAATGGGTTAAGTAAGTGAAGTTAATACAAGTATATTACCTCAAATTGCATCTATTCTTTGTGTTGGCAATGCATATTGATGTGTTGGCATAACATATTGAACCTTTAAGCTCTCTGATATAAACATACCTTGAGCTTGTTGGTAGAGAGTCAATACTGCCATCAATTTACTCAGTCCTTTGTCAGAGCATGCTCTCATTAAATAGTTGATGTCATCAGAAGAAACCTTCCTTGCCTCTATGAGATGGTAGACAAGAGATGAAAAGGGTGTATCACTCTTTATAAAGCCCTTTGATTTCTTAGCCGGAACTTCAAAGTAGTCAAGTAGCTTCTTACAGTCTTTTCTCTCAATCAATGACTCTGAGCACATCAGGAGGTTATGAAAAGTTAAGATGTCGTTCTATAACAAAAAGGAAAACAAATTATTAAATCAAATAAATATACTGGTGGTAGCAGACCATAAAACAAAATAGAAGTAGAAATTTGAGGCATTGAGACAGCAACACATATTCATAGAAGGGATTTATTTTATTATGATGAAGGTGTTGATAATTTGACTGTGGTTTATCTGAGTTCCTTCAACTACAATGGAATATATTTATTTCAGAATAAATTTAAAGTATTAAACGCTGACAATTGGATGGATTGACTTTTAAGCTGTACAGGAACATCCTTCAATACATGAAGCTGTATCAGTCAGATTGTTGTAGATTTATTCATGGCGCCACCAACCTAAAATGATAGTTTATTGAGCTAAACATTATTCTCCAACTTTAACCAGTGAACACTACATTATGACCCATGATTGAGTGGGAATATGATCATGGACATAAACTACTTAAAATGTCTTCTACTCTGGGCAATGTAGGTGGTCAGTAACATTAAAACACACACAAATCACCCTCTCCCTACCCCCTTCTTACCTCTTGCATTTTCCTTAGTTATTAACAGTGTTGTTTTACATGAGTTAACATATTAATTACTATGTCAAATATTGACGCAGTGTTGTATTTTACACGGGTTTCTACTTACAGATTCATTTATTTATTCCTACAATATTGCAATAGACATGGACAGAATGAGTACACAACTAACTTAGAAGCACTTTAGGCTGGAAGATATGGTTAAATGCTTGTAAGTTGCACAGCTAAACCACATGTGCTGCTGCTTAAATGCCTGAATAATCAAAGTCCATGTGCACTGTCAAGAATTCTTTTAAAGATTGGTGTATACACTAAATTTTATGTGCAGCTACTGCACTATGAGCTTTACACAGCTTCATGAAAAAGAATGCACGTGAAACATTTAATTATTGAAAACTATGCGAACTTATCAACTATAAGGAAGCTGGTCACTTCGCCCAACAACCATTTCGCCCAACTGCCATTTCGCCCAACCTTACCATTTTGCCCAACTAGCCTGGTCATTTCGCCCAACCAGCCTGGTCATTTCGCCCAACCAGCCTGGTCATTTCGCCCAACCAGCCTGGTCATTTCGCCCAACCAGCCTGGTAATTCCCAACCTTGATTAAATATTATACTTCAATAAGGAAACTTTCGGGATTGTTAACGTTACAGGATACGAACCGAATAATAAGGAAACTTGAAGTCGTGGTTACAGTCGGTAGGATGGATCAGTGTTTTAGGGGTTAGGTTTGATAGGTTTTTATAGAGACCGATTCCCCTTTGTTTGTGTAAGGAAATAACTTCCATTGTATGCGTAACCGCCTAAAGTATTGTCATCTCCCCATTATACCCGATATAACTGCCCAGACTCCGATCGGTATCGAGCGGACCTCACTTTATTTACCTACCACGAAGTAATTTAACCCAAAATAAATCAAAATGAACTAGTGAAATAGAAAAAGTAATATTATTCTGACTGAAATATGAGTAAAAAATGGTTGGGCGAAATGACCAACAAGGTTGGGCGAAATGACCAGGCTGGTTGGGCGAAATGGCAGTTGGGCGAAATGGTTGTTGGGCGAAGTGACCAGAAAGCAACTATAACTCTAAACGAAGTTTCCTGGGTTTATAAATCCTGTTAGACATAATTTATTAGTACATGGTGTGGCCTGATGACATGTTTAACCAGAATGCAAAAATGCTTTGTGGTTTCGATGATGTAGTTTTCTTTGTGAATGTGACGTAATGTATAGTTAGGGTGTACATGTTTGCAAGGGTTTCACGTTTCAAACTCTGATGACCCCAAATGACCTTTGACCTCCACTAAAAACAATAGGCTTCTTTAACTAAATGCGGTATTTATACACACTAAATAAGAGGTCGGCCCAAGCTTCCAGTATTGAGATATTGTGATTACAATGTTTTCACAATTTGACCCCAAATGACCTTTGCATCCAACCAAAAAAAGGCATCTTTTACAGTATGAGGTACTCCTACACACCAAATATGAGGTATCCCTATGATTCCCTTCTTCAGATATCGTGTTTACAAGGTTTTCACAATTTACCCCTGGTGACCCAAAATGACCTTTGACCTCCACCAAAAACAAAAGGCTTCTTTAACTCAATGTGGTATTTCTACACACTAAATTTGAGGTCCTCCCAAGCTTTCCTTCTTGAGATATCGTGATTACAAGCTTTTACAATTTGACCTCTGGTGACCCCAAATGACCTTTGACTCCAACCAAAAACAATAGGCTTCTTTAACTCAATGTGGTAATTTTACACATTAAATTAGAGGTCGGCCCAAGCTTCCAGTATTAAGATATTGTGTGTACAATGTTTTCACAATTTGACCCCTGGTGACCCCAAATGATATTTGCCCTCCACCAAAAGTAGGCTTCTTTCACAGTATGTGGTATTCCTACACACCAAATATGAGGTATACCCATGATTCCCTTCTTCAGATATCGTGTTTACAAGGTTTTCACAATTTACCCCTGGTGACCCAAAATGACCTTTGACCTCCACCAAAAACAAAAGGCTTCTTTAACTCAATGTGGTACTTCTACACACTAAATTTGAGGTCCTCCCAAGCTTTCCTTCTTGAGATAACGTGATTACAAGCTTTTACAATTTGACCCCTGGTGACCCCAAATGACCTTTGACTCCAACCAAAAACAATAGGCTTCTTTAACTCAATGTGGTATTTCTACACACTAAATTAGAGGTCGGCCCAAGCTTCCAGTATTGAGATATTAAGATTACAATATTTTCACAATTTGACCCCTGGTGACCCCAAATGACCTTTGCCCTCCACCGAAAATAGGCTTCTTTTACAGTATTAGGTACTCCTACACACCGAATATGAGGTATCCCCATGATTCCCTATTTCAGATATCGTGTTTAAGAGGTTTTCACAATTTGACCCCTGGTGACCCAAAATGACCTTTGACCTCCACCAAAAGCAATAGACTATGTGTACTCAATGTGTACTTCAACACACTAAATATGAAGTCTGCCCATGCTTCCCATTTTGAGGTATTGTATTTACAAGGTTTTCACAATTTGACCCCTGGTGACTCCAAATGACCTTTGACTTCGACAAGGAACAATAGGCTTCTTGTACTAAATGTGGTACTCCTACACACCAAATATGAGGTCTCCCCATGATTCCCCACGATAGGCTTATTGTACTCAATGTGGTACTTCTACACATTAAGTATGAAATTGGTCCGACATTCCCTTCTTGAGATATCGTGTTTACAAGCTGGGCGTCACAAACGCACTCACACACACACACACGCATGTTTGCATTACATTCAGACCGAGGACCCCATTGTATTTTCCATTGTTCAAATCCACGTACCCTTACCTTAACAATACCCCATACAATAGCATTCTTCCGAGGACGTGGTGATTCTTTAGAAACCACAACCTAGGACCTGAAATTCTTTTGTTCAAGTCCTCGGTCAGATAGCAAAACAAACGCACACACACACACACGCAAGCATACACACACACACATTCATACGCCATCATAAATGCAAAGGTTACGATTATCGCCAAAACCAAAAAGGCCTTTAACAGACAGACCATTGTTCTTACACTGGTTGACAAACATGTGGTAATGCTTTCTCATGCAATGGGTAGCGATGATTATGTTTAATCCATGTGCATAGCAATTACATACATTACACTGTGTGCTAAGTGACAGCTAATAAATGGCGGTCTTCACTATGTAGTTAATTAATGTACTGCATATTTAGACGATTGAGCAGGATATTGTGTATCATTACTTACACAAAGTGATGTCTGTAATCTTTACTGTCACACAATTGAGAGGAATAGTTTCATCCTGGTATCCATTTATATTTTGAATCTGTTTTTAGTTTTGTACTCGTTTTGATTTTTGAGCTCTTGTTTTTACCCAATTTCCATTGTATTTTTATGATCAGTGGCTGAATAAAATATCTATATCTATCTATACACTGCACAGTAACACGTTACTTTCGTAGACTTTTTTTTAAAGTAGAAATCGACATATTTTTCGAAACAGTTAATGTTTTCACTCCTTTCTCCTGCTTAATGCCCTATGACCTACATTATGAGTGTAGTACAGATAAATTGTACCTACTTGGCATTCTCAGGAATTAATCCAAATCTGTTACTTATTGTTTTTTTTAAGGACAACATTACACTGTGCATTACTAAATTACAGGCAACCAGTGAAATGAACTACTGTACTTAGAATAGAACTGACATAAGACTGCCAACTGACTCGATGCAATGCCTATTAAAGTAAAGCCTGTACTTAACTACAACTTTCTCTCCTCAGAAGTAATGAAAAATTATTTCAATGGCTTTGTGAATTTTGCAGTCTTTACTCTGTTGACAATGTGAAAATAGCACCACAAGAATTAGGTCAAATTTTCCCCTTCTTTTTCTGCAATTTTGAGTAGTAATTTGCACCTAAATAAACCACCCTACATACCAAAATAAAAGCAAGCTTGGGTCATACCAATTTATCAAGACTTTAATACTGTCATCAAACAAGGTATCATCACTGTGCAGTATTTGCTATACATGTGCACTAGTGTCAAACTAATCACCATAGCTTAAATTAAGATAAAAATATTGCCCTTACTTTTTCTTGAAATTTACCTCATTTCATGGGAAATTGCATCTCTGGTGTTCTTAACAATATTTTACATTGATTTATGTCACATTTGAAAATTTGACAGCCAAAATTATTGATTAAGGAACACATACTTTTTTGTCTGAGCTGTATGCCATGCAACATTCATCTCGCATCACTTTTCATAGAACTGTTGGCCTAGATTTTCATTATATAGACATCATTGCCAAACAAAATAGCACTTATTATACTATTGAGACTATATTGCATTCACTAATACCAAATTTTGACAGCTTGTAAGCTCAGAAAATAAGAAAAAACCCTTTCTAAATTTTGGGTGTTGCTCCAATATTGCAAAGTGCAACAAGCATTCACTGGCCTAAATTTTTGAAAAAAATTTTGCACTCACTTTTCCACCATTTTGATCTCCCTCTTAACAAATCAGTAATAGTTGTGTTTTTACACAAATTCCGCATTCACTAATACCATATTTGTAAAAGTTAGCAGCTTGTAAGCTCAGAAACTAAGAACAAATAGTTGCCAAATTTTGTGTGTTGCTCTATTATTGCAAAGTGTAAGAAGCATCCAATGGCCTAAATATTTTATAAAATTTTGCACTCACTTTTCCACCATTTTGATCTCCCTCTTAACAAATCAGTAATGGTTGTGTTCTAAATAAAATTCCGCATTCACATATACCAAATTTGTAAATATTAGCAGCTTGTAAGCTCAGAAAATAAGAAAAACTATTTTCCAAATTTTGTGTGTTGCTCAATTATTGCAAAAGGAAACAAGCATCCAATGGCCTAAATCTTATAAAATTTTGCACTCACTTTTCCACTATTTTGATCTCCCTCTTAAAAAACAAGTAATAGTTGTGTTCTAAATAAAATTCCGCATTCATTTATACCAAACTTGTAAAAATTAGCAGCTTGTAAGCTCAGAAAATAAGAGAAAATATTTTCAAAATTGTGTGTGTTGCTCTAATAAAAGTGGAACAAGAATCCAATGGCCTAAATTTTTCATAACATTTTGCACTCACTTTTCCACCATTTTGATCTCTCTCTTCACAAACAAGTAATATTTGTGTTCTTAACAAAATTCCGCATTCACCAGTAACAATTTTGTCTATATTTGAAGTAATGAAGACTGAAAAAATAAGGAAAAACCAATTTTACTTTTACATTGACAGTACGAAAAACCTTCATGAAAACCTTACCAGAATCAGCAAAGCCCAAGAAAAAAATGTCCTTATTTTTCTTTAAATTTTGCAAAGCAGATCTCAAACCATATAAGAGTGTCTTCTCCTTACTTGTTCGCATAGAATGATACCCAACTTGTTGAGCTTCAATCAATGGATTGCTTTAATAAAAGTGATAAATAGTCCTAATTTTTACCATAGGCCTATATCCTGTATTAGTACTTACTGTGTGATATTCATATACTTCTCCAGTTCCATAGGTAACCACATACAATCTGTTTATGTTATTATTGATCCTGATTCTCAAGGAATCATCAGGAACTTTTAAAGAAGCCAAGATATGACCACCAGAGATGGAAGAATGACCCCCAGAGATGGAAGAATGACCACAAGAGATGGAAGAATGACCCCAAGAGACAGAAGAATGACCCCCAGATAGAGAGTAAACAATAACTTGTCTATCCTTACCCACCCATAATATAAATATTAATCCTTTCTCTTCACTGACTGTTATACTATATGAATAGCTGTACTGTGTGTTTGTATATTCCTGTTCTATTTCTCCCTTACTATTACACATTAAAGCTCTCCTATACCAGCCTGTACAGATAAACAGTTTATTATTACTAACTGTTATATCATCAGGCCAGTCTCTACCTACTAATCCTTTTAGGGTGATTGTCTTCATTATTATCAATTTTCTCGCATCTAAGACAATCACCTTATTGGATCTAAAACCGACATAGACTAATCCATCTCTGGTTGTCATACAGTAGGCTCTACCGTTAAACTTCCCTTGTTTGACCAGACCGCCATTACTACTATCGTACAATGCTATCGTATCCTTACAACACGTTAAAAACAGACGATCATCCAGTAAACAAACAGACCGCCATAGTGAACCAAACTCGGTAAATTCCTTAGAATAATACGGCTCTGACGTCAATAATAACGGTTTTTCTTGAGAATCAGGATCTAATTGTAACATAAACAGATCAATAAAGCTGCATTTTGTCGTGTCGTCAAATCCAGCGACAGCCAAGCGGCCTGTATCTAGCACATCCATCACCGACACACTGTAACCATCATGCACAGTGAATCGTGGTATCGTTGTATGCACTCTGTGTGTGTGGAAGGCAAAAGTGAAAAGTTAGGTCAGGGTTGGAAGGTTGTATCCGTGGTAACGAAGGATTTAGAGTTGATTTTTAGATCGAAGAAATGTTGATCAGGCGCGTATCCAGGGGGGGGCGTTGGGGGCGCGCGCCCCCCGGGTAAGAAAAAGAGGAGAGAAAAAAAGAGGAGAAAAAAGGGAAAAAGAGGGGGAAAAAGAAAAGGAGGAGAGGAAGGAAGGGAAAAGAAAAAGAAGAAAAAGGAGAAAAGGAGAAAAGGAGGGAGTAGAAGATAAACGCCAAGACACCGGGAAGAGAAAGAGAAACAGTAATAATAACAGCGCTGATCCCTATTATATACACAGGGTAGCCAGTGACAGATCGAGGATTACGGAGGGGACGTGCGCCTCACCCTACCCCTTACACCGACAACTCCATTTTTGACGTTTCCATTTTCCTCTCTCACTCATGTATCTACATATATACTATATATGGTCTATCATAACCAACTGTGGCTGGTCTTGAAATCGACCGAGTCGTCGGGGAACATGACGCATTTCGGGAAGGGGGCGAACGCCACCGCCCCCCCCCCCCGAGCAAATTTTCTTTATGATATCGCTAGTAATTTCAAAATAGAAAATACTTAGATGCAACTTACAAGGCCTGGAAAGTGTCATTTCCAGCGATCTGGAAGGCATTTTCGGCCAAAATTTTCTTGTACGCTTCGCGCCAACTCGTGGTGGCGCTACGCTTAGATAGTTTGCTTACAGGTTTCGCCCCTCCCTTGGCAACCTTCTCGCTACACGCGCGTTCAGCATGTTAATGTCAATATCATATAAGCAAGCATCGGTTACTACATCTCTATGGCGGGCCATCAGTCTCAAATCATGGGAGATCGACTTATACCGATTTAAATCGACATATACCAGTTTCCTTCAACTTATACCAGTTTCCAGCAGCTGAAATTGACTTCTACCGATTTAAATCGACATATACCAGTTTCATTCTACATATCATCGATTTAAATCGACATATACCAGTTTCATTCTACATATCATCGATTTATTTTACTTATCATCGATTTAAATCGATGATAAGTGAAATAAATCGATGATATGTCAAAGTAAACTGGTATATGTCGATTTAAATCGGTATAAGTCGATCTCCCATGATTTGAGACTGATGGCCCGCCATACATCTCATGCCATCGTGTACCGTACGGTCCGTGAAAGTTGCGCAGTATACCGCCGGATGCTAATGTAAACAACGAAATGTCTTATGTAGATGGAAAAAAAGCATGGAGGTCCAATTATGTCAAAACTCTCTTTTACATTAGTAGTGGCGAATTAGTGGGCCAAGCTTACAACTTTATTTTAATTACCAAGGAGATAACAACTATTCATTTCCTTAAGCTAAATCATTGCAATTATTTTTCCTTCAGTAGGTGCCCGTAAAATTCTCAGCATATTGCCCGAATTTTCAGGGGAAGCAAATAGGTTGGGGGGGCTGCAGCCCCGCCTCCTACGCCTATGTGTGTATAGTGTTCGGTTTCGAAATATCTGATATCGGAAATATCTGGTATTTTTCATTTCCTTCAACGAAGTTTTATAATAGCCGTTA
>JAIPMN010014158.1:0-10369 GCA_020650975.1 Apostichopus californicus | reverse complement strand
AGGGTGGATTTAGAAATTTTAAACGCTGCAAGCAAACACAAACAATAAAAATGAAACGCTTCCAAACAATTAATTAGCAGATAATTAGAATATTTACTGTTTTCTGCAGTGGTTACTACATTTAATAATTTGAATATTCAGTGTTAAATAATTTGAATATTCAGTGTTTGCCAAATGGCTGTTCCCACATACATCACTTAGTTCGCTTGAGAGGTGTAAGAAAATTACAACAGACCTTCAATCTTGTGATTACACAAAATAGGCGGAGCATTTTTGGAAATTTCTCATGTTCACTTGCGTTTAGCTCTTTGGATCAATTTGCCAATGAACAGTAATACTCTTTGGGCGTGTGTTTATTTCTTCTTATCACCAGTTTGCATAAACATCCCGTAATAGCACTATCCCCCCGACTTTACAGAGCGAGTGGTCATCATCGCCCAGAATGGTCAGAGCAGATAACCACTCAAATTTGACGGTTCTTATAGTCAGTGTTTTTCATTCTACCTGAGATTCAACTTATGTTTTACTTTTTCATGAATGAAGATTGATTTTACAAAAGTTAAGTGTTTATAAATATTAATATTTATACTGGAAATAAATAAATAAATGAAATACAAGAGAACAAATCAACAACAAACAGCTGGAACCTTTTATCGTTGATATGAAAGTTGGAAATCTGTAATTTATAAACTGCATAAGCCTACCCTTTAATCAGCCTCCATACCAAGATCAATATCTTGTAGCCACAACCTGACGCTACTGGGAGTCCAATCCAGTCATTTCAATATTTTTCGGTTGAAGAACATTTTATTCTTCAGTAACTGTGCACACATGTCGTAAACCCATAAAAACTGGGTTAACTATAAGCAGACTATTAACTTTCACTTCAAAGACTACTAATATGTGGTGTTGATCACAACATGCTACTTACAATTTTGCTCTGCTTGAAGAGAAGCTCATACAGAAGGGTAGTAGATTTAACCTGCGAAACAAAAACAAATTAGTTTGATACATGTATCTGGAAATATCTTGGCAGATATTTTTCTCCTTTACAGCAAAATATGAACATTGACCAACAGTCTAGCTCAGAGGTTCTAAATAGGTAATCCGCAACCAATTCCGGCCAACAAAAAATTTCAAACCAATCCAGTATGCCAGCCCCTAGGCTTGAGCCTACAATGGGCCTAACCTGCACATTGTTCAATCTAGGTTTATAGTTACATTTTGGTTCTCACTGGCTCTTTGCTCCCAAAAGAAAATTCTCTATCCCAATCATAGAAAATCAATTCACGACCACTGGTCTACTTCTTGGGTGTAATATTTATAAATGAAATAAGTTATTAACCAAACTTCATGTCATGGTTCTGATTTAAAACAGCTCGCTCTGCTTGCAGCAAAATGTCTCATGTCACCACATTATATGAGCTCAACATATAGTCCATTGCAGTAGATATACAACAGCTATATGGTACCAATTTAATAGCACTTTACAGTCTAGGCACACACACACACTGTCATATGACCATATACTGATAAGAGACCTGCTGAGACCTGTGGTCATGTATAGATTTGTTCCATACAGGTGGCAAATGCCTACAATGGAATGACGATCTTCCTTACAGGTTTCAAAGCTCTGGACATACAATCAGCGCCCATGGCCTAGTTGGTTAGGGTGTCCACATATATAGCGGGAGGCCCAGGTTTGAATCCCGGGAGAGGTTGGATTTTCCAACCCATTACAATTTCAATTATATGTTTATATATATATATATATATATGAAATTATATATACATATACATTTATATGTACATATATGTATATCACTTATTGTCATCAAATGACAAGGTTTACAAACTGGCTGAACTATTTGTGCAACTTTTGGAGGCAAAAAGTAAATTTCATAAGTAAACTTGGTCTTGTGTAAGTTCTGGAATGCAATCGTCTGCTTTAAAATCAGCTTACATTTTCGATGATAGAATTCATATCGGTTTAGATCACAACCATCTTTGAGCAAATCTCACCTATTGAACTTGAAAGAGTATATTATCTCACCTTGTTGTAGAGGACTGTCAATTCAGCATCAGTTAGATAATCTTTCATACTCAAACCGTTTTCCATGAACAGGTCTAAGAAGCTGGTCAAGTTGTGTTCTATGGCATACCGTACAGAGTTATGCAAGTCACCTTTCTGCAGTTATTAAAAAAGAGGAAAAGCAAGGCGAGAGAAAGTTAATACGAGATGGAAACAGCTTCAAATTCCTAGATGGTGGGGATTACAATAGCAGCTAATAAACTTTTCCTGGACAAAACATCATCAGTATAAGCATGGTTTCATTGAAAACAGCTCTTACCCATTTTTTTCATGAATATCTGCTTCAAAATTCACATCAAAATTTTAATGAACTCTACTACAAGTAACTGCTACTGTGTCATCTTTATACAAAACTGGCCGAACACTTGGCTAAAAACAGTGGAAGTTTTAGCTGAATTTATAGGAATGTTCTTTAATCTTTCATCATGTTTGAAATGATACACCACCCTCAGCAGCTACTGGTCCAGTACAGCTTCAACAGACTGTACAAACACAAGTTCCCCCCACTGATTGCACACCAGACCACCACCACATACTATGTTATATTCACTTAACTATTTCTGATTTAATGTTTTTCTCTTTTTGTTTTTTTCTTCTTCTTCTTCATTCCTTGCACCGCCCCGTTTGGCAAACACCTTGATTTGTTCTGTTTCTTCACAATTCATTCGTTTTCTCTCAATTTCACACCTAGCTATCACTCAACCGATTATTAAATTTGTTCGTCACATCCAGTTACACTCTCTCATGAACAGTAATATCCACTTTTCTCTCTTTCTCTCTCTTCTGTCATTCTCGTCAAACAAAAAGTTAGCAAAAGTTGCCAAAAAAGGTTCCTGCAAGGATGACAATATCAGACAATCTAATTTCTATCAAACAATTTTTCCTTAAAAGTAACGAACCTTCCAGTCTCTGTCATCGGTAAATATCTCTCTCTGGGCTACATCAACTCTGTTCCAGACTAATGCCAACTGCAGGTTATCTATCACTTTGCCTTTGTTTGCTGTAAGAACAATGGTGGTGGTAAACAATGTTCAACCAAATTTAACCAATTTCTACCAAATACTACTCCAAAAAATAAGGTCGCAATCGATCAAAAATGCCACCATCTGCCAAATACTTTTGTGTACTAACAAACATTAAACTGATTGACTAATTATTATTCTCTTTTACAGTATTCATCACAAATACAGGCAATTTCCCAAATGTTCCACACATTGTGCTTTCTACTATAACACAGAACTTGGCTAATCCTATGCACTGTTATTGTCTTTTCGTGTTGTTTTCATAATAGTATGAAAGATTTACTAAACTAAACAGCCAAAATGCCAAAATACGAAATCTTCAGTTATTTTCTTATTTCCTCCTTTTTTTTTTACAAAAGTGACTTTGTTTCACAAACTTGCGAGATGTGAAATGATTTTCAACAAGGTAGAAATGGATACTTGATACTAGCATGTGAGCTGCTGTCCATTTCTGTAATAATAACTGTACCAAGTGCAGTTATATAGTACCAACCATGGACCAACAAGACCAGAAAACAAAATATTTAGTGATACCGATGCCTAAACATATTCATAGTGTGGTATTAAGCCATACATGTTAATATTTATGAACTTGTGCACACCAAAATGAAGAGGATTATCTATTGACTAATGCAGCAAAATATCAAAGGAAGGTACCAGGAATCATTTATCATGTTGACAAAGTCTATTTAGTGACATTTTATAAAAACAGATACATGCCATGAATATTAGTGAGCATGTATCTATATAATGACATTGTATATTCCAAGTGCATGTATAATGCTAATTAGAGACACTACTTCAGAGATGTCTGATTAAGAATTTTATGTTCACTGATTAATATTCATGATATGCACACAAGCAACAACACGGTTGATTATCCTTATAAGTCAAGGATGAAAACCATGGAACATTTGGTACTTGTCTGGTGATTTAAAGCCATTTCTTACAATTTGATGAATATTAATGACATCAAGTTGGAGACATCATGAAGATCAACATCAACACCAATATGAACCAAATTTTATGTTTAGTTCAGTGATTGAAACTAGCAAAAGAAAATGAATGACAAAACCAAAACTAAGTGATCAAATCAGTTTTGAAAACATCACATGGATACTTAACTAATGGCAATTGAAAGTATAATTTCTGTTGTTACTACCTGGACAGAATTTCTAGTTGATAGACTAACGCTGCAAAAAGCTAACCTATTAACAATTAACTGCATAGACAAACCCCATTTTCCATTTCCTTCTCTCCTTGACAAACCTCAAAGTAAATCTATACTTCCTTGCCCTCTCTGCCCCCCCCCCACCCCTCCCCACTTCTCAACTCCTCTCCCTCAGGGTATTTCTTAAGAAAAGGACTTCCAAATCGTTTCAAAATGGAGCAAAGTTGTTGATCTGATTACAAAACTACCATGGCATATTAAAGTAATGTTTGATAGATGTTTGAGTTCTAACTTTTGGAGGGGAAATGTACTACCTATCTTCAAGTGTTTTACTGAATTTGCCTTTACCTTTGAGCAAAGCATGTAAGATAGCGCTGTCAATGTCACTGCCAACTTCCTGCTTGGCGTCCAGTTCATACACATTGATCAGGTGAGGGTTCTGTATGCATTCATTTATTCGATTCAGGTGCAGCTCAAGATCCTTCTCTCCAAAAATGTTCGTCAGCATATTAGCCACCTTGACCCGTACGGTTTCACTGATGATGATCCGTTTCCTTGGAAGAGAAACAAGTCATTTGTAGGAGGGGGAGATATTGATATGTTAAATTCCGGGTGAAAATTTTAACACCTGGCATCTACAGTTTTCTCTATTATTGAGAAAACTTAGATTTGATCATGCAATACCTGCGTTGAGGAAACGCTGTAGTATATATATTGAAAGAGAAAGATATGAAGGGAGATCTAACATAGCACACTTAAACATTCATACCTAAGATTTTCTACGACACATCAACAACCCCCCCCCCCCCGCACCCCATTCCTTTTTCTGGTTATGCATTTCCTCGCCAAATCATCTCACTCGTCAGATTTTGACAAAAAAGATAAAGGGAATTCTGCGCATGGTTTTACAGTCATACACACCATCAACCTCAACTTTATTTTGTTCCCTTTTATCATCGTTGCGCCTAGACTTACTCTTCTCTGATGGTCCCGTTCTTTCCTCTTACTTTCTTTGTCACACTTCTGGCTCTCTTGAATGCAAATGCCAAGACGTCAGCTGCTCTACCAGACCCACCGATGATTAGTGAAGGGGTGCCATTCTTTACGGCCTCACAGACGGTACGGATCGTATTGGGACCACCCTCAACTACCACGCATACTGATGGAACATTTAACGTCTCATCTGAAAAAAGAGAATGAGAGAAAACAAGAAGAGGGAGACTTACATAAAGCTCTATAAGCATACCATACTAGTCTTCAAAGCAAAATCAGGTGTTTTGTAGAGAATGACTTAAATGACACTCTATAAGCATACCATACTAGTCTTCAAAGCAAAATCAGGTGTTTTTGTAGAGAATGACTTAGATGACACTGTATAAGCATACCATACTAGTCTTCAAAGCAAAATCAGGTGTTTTTGTAGAGAATGACTTAGATGACACTGTATAAGCATACCATACTAGTCTTCAAAGCAAAATCAGGTGTTTTGTAGAGAATGACTTAGATGACACTGTACAAGCATACCATACTAGTCTTCAAAGCAAAATCAGGTGTTTTTGTAGAGAATGACTTAGATGACACTGTACAAGCATACCATACTAGTCTTCAAAGCAAAATCAGGTGTTTTGTAGAGAATGACTTAGATGACACTCTATAAGCATACCATACTAGTCTTCAAAGCAAAATCAGGTGTTTTTGTAGAGAATGACTTAGATGACACTGTATAAGCATACCATACTAGTCTTCAAAGCAAAATCAGGTGTTTTGTAGAGAATGACTTAGATGACACTCTATAAGCATACCATACTAGTCTTCAAAGCAAAATCAGGTGTTTTGTAGAGAATGACTTAGATGACACTGTACAAGCATACCATACTAGTCTTCAAAGCAAAATCAGGTGTTTTTGTAGAGAATGACTTAGATGACACTGTATAAGCATACCATACTAGTCTTCAAAGTAAAATCAGGTGTTTTGTAGAGAATGACTTAGATGACACTCTATAAGTATACCATACTAGTCTTCAAAGCAAAATCAGGTGTTTTGTAGAGAATGACTTAGATGACACTCTATAAGTATACCATACTAGTCTTCAAAGCAAAATCAGGTGTTTTGTAGAGAATGACTTAAATGACACTGTATAAGCATACCATGCTAGTCTTCTAGGTAAAATCAGGTGTTTTGTAGAGAATGACTTAGATGACACTGTATAAGCATAAAATACTAGTCTTAATGACAAAATCTGGTGTTTTGTAGAGAATGATTTAAATGACACTCTATAAGCATACCATACTAGTCTTCAAAGCAAAATCAGGTGTTTTGTAGAGAATGACTTAGATGACACTGTACAAGCATACCATGCTAGTCTTCTATGTAAAATCTGGTGTTTTGTAGAGAATGACTTAGATGACACTGTATAAGCTTACCATGCTGGTCTTCATGGCAAAATCAGGTGTTTTGTAGAGAATGACTTTAGATTTTCAATTCAAATTTTGCCTCATGTCATGACTCAACCTTGTTTCCCTTTTTTAATTTCTATTAATTTCTAAAAACTTACTGCTCTCTTTTGTGACCTTCTGTTCGGATATTTCTTTTTCCAGTTTGCTTCTCAGATTAATCTCAACTCCAAACTGAGCAGTAGTCCCATTGTCTACAAGTATAAAGTGGGTGTGGTTTGGATCCAGTCTCGGCCCTTTTGGTTTCAGGTTGTCCATTCGGTATATTGCCGGCCACTTTCCCTGCAAAGTAATAAAACAATTGCACAATCTATTAGCCAATTTATATTTTTTTTTTTGTCCATTTACAAGGTGCCTTTAAAAGTTCACAGTTGCTTGTCTGACAAATGTGGTTCGTTTTTGCTGTTTTTTTTCCACAATGTATAAAAGCAATTGCAGGTAACTACATGGACAGACAAAATATACTGTTGAAGAAATCACAGCTACACTGCACTTCTCACATACGAAACATGATTATAGACAGTGGTAGACACCAGACCCCCTCCCCCTGCCCCACCCTGACTCTGAACTAAAGCCAAGTATCGAGACATAAAATATTCTGCAAGAACTCAATAACGATACACAGAAATGCAAAACTGAAGCAAGTGCCTTGTGAGAAAGCAGGGCACCAGCATTTTGGTTTCACCACTGAATTTCTCAATCTTTTGAACTAATGAATATTAACCACACTGCCGTCATGGACACTCAATATCTTCCACTGCGTGACAATAATATTGAAGTACTTTGAACAATTACCTCGTTACTGATCATAACCTCTTGTTGATCAAGGATTCCCCACGTTGCTATACCGATAGCGACAACATTGGTGGCAGCAGTCCCACCGGCAGCTATGGCATAGTCACGAACAGCTTCTCCGACATACTTCATGACGCCACTGTTGGAACCACCAGTAACGATCCATGCACCTGGAAGAAAGAGAGGAAACCAAGTCAAAAGTAGTAACCGATTTTAGAAGAAAGAGTTGCTTCAACGATATAAAAGCTGAATGTGCCAACATAGAAAATGCATCTTAATCAGGGCTTTTCAGAGAACAGGGATTATTAAATTGCTGAAGATTTTTATGCCAGGCTCGCTGAAAACGCTGGTGCATGTTTGCACCGTTTCAAGTACAATTTATATTTAAAAAAGTCCTAGTTCAACAAAGGCATGTACTGTATCGATAATGCTTGCGATAAATATAATATAAATGAGAGAGACGTTTACTTCGTGCCATATTTAATTCCACTCACGACCATTGATGCATAAAACTATTGCATGAACATGCAATACCTACAGTATTACTACGGCCACTCATATTAGCTTTGGAACAATATATAATAATATATATATAAATAAATAAATATATATAAAAACCATATATTAAAGTGCTTTTATCATGAAATAAAACATGCTCAAGAGCACTGTACAAAAGAACCAAAACCTGGAATATAAAATTACCAAACTTAAGAAAACCTAAAGTAATAACAACAGCAGTAAAAGTAAAACATGCTCAAGAGCACTGTACAAAAGAACCAAAACCTGGAATATAAAATTACCAAACTTAAGAAAACCTAAAAGTAATAACAACAGCAGTAAAAGTAAAACATGATATAAGACAGGGTAATAAACCACAATAAAGAACATAAAAATATAAACAACATGTAACGACTGGAGACGCTCAATTCAAATTCTTCTGTTCTCTGAGAAGTACTGTGGTGTTAAAACTAGGTAATTCCTGTAATCTATCTTAACTTCTAACCAGACTTGATGGTTTATATTGAAACCTTGATGGATCACTCTGCTCTATCCCTTACGGTCTGCAAGGGGAACGTTGCATGTTAGGTCGACACTGTCAACAAAATGTGGATATGAAAGCCTATACCTTCATTGAGGAACTAAGTACTGAATGTTGTCTTGCTATTGAACCTTTGTAACCTCTTTTCATTTTATTCTACTCAAACACCCTAAAGAATTTGTCAGGTATGATTTCAATTCTTCCAAATATTTATGCAAATGAATATAAAAGAATGAGTAGCACAGAATTACTGGCAGGTGAAAGAACCAAAGGCTGCATCAAGTGTCACCAAGTTGGGACAATTTGTCTATGCTGTAGTGTTATGGCCCCCTTCAGAGCACTCGTATTGTCAGTACAAGCAGTATGAATATCATGTTACTATCAGATCAAGGTTAGGAACTGTTTGTACTGTCAATACCTGTGCTTTGAAGAATGATATTGGAGTACAGTTTAGAGAGGGTATTAGCAATAGGAAATTGTCCCAACTGGCTGCGAGTGTATGATAGCTACTGAATATGCATCATATTCCAAGAAACTTGTAGCTTCCTTATTAAAGACCACTACAAAACCATGTGCAGTTAGAAATACTAAGTTTTTCCAAAACTCATCCCCATTACTCATAAAGGTCTGTTTTACTAAATAAAGACATTTCTACTCCAGATTCACTACCATTTTGTCTTTCTCAATTCTTGGAAAGACAACCATTTCCTTTACTTGAAACCAACCAAGGTCAAAATCTCACAGCAATTTGCTTTCACTTGCAGTCTGGTATTCAGCATGCCATTGAAACCAGTGGCATAAAAACTCTTACAAGCTTTGTATCCACTACTCGTATCTAAAGCTACAGTCACAGATATCGTAGCATAACTCTCAAACAAAGCTCGGGAAGAGGGATGACATAGTGAACTACTGTACAGTGTGAAGAATAATAAACAGAGATGGTTTCAGTGGATAGTGACTTGTTCACTTGAGTTGTATACTTTAAGCACAGCGAATTACAAGTGAGACTGTTTATGTACAGCTCAGGGGGAAACCAGTACACAAACACATACTGTAACTTGTCATTTCCTGTACCGGACACACTTTGCACTAAAGCTATCAGATGTCAACAATATGAGAGTATTACATGGTTTCCTTAACGTACAGAAGGTAAAAAACATGGCTTTTGACGCTTCCGATCCTCCATGCGTGGTCACCTTGATTGTTAAAATTCACAATTAACAGCTCTGCAATACAGGTGGGCAGGTACGGTAGCTACTAAAATGACATAAAAGATAAACAGTCTTGTAAACCAACAAACCAACTGCAAGATCAACTGGCACAGTTAAAACATATCCTCTAGCTGTCAGTATTGGTACTAAGTTTAGCATGCTAAACACTTTGGTGAATATATATGTGTGTATATATATATATATATATATGTATATATATATATATATATATATATATACATATATATATACATATACACATACATATACATATACATATATATATGACTGAACAGGCATTAAAATCACTCACCTGTACTCAGGGCAGCCTTAATGAGGCCTTTCCTGAAGACATCTTTGAGACTGCTGTTTAGATTGAAATTAATGGCACCACCAGTAACAGATATGAGCAACTTGGGCTGGCCAAGGTTCCACTGTTTTTGAATGAGGTGCAAGAGGGTCTTCGGAGCTGTTGTGTGGTCAGCACGAACAAACTAAAAAAACAAATTGGAAAAAGGAAACAATGATTATGTTCATGCTGATCTTAATTCTTCACTTTTAGCATGCTAAGTACTGTATTCACAA
>JAIPMN010014156.1:0-10761 GCA_020650975.1 Apostichopus californicus | reverse complement strand
ATAAATATATATATATGTAGTGATATATCTGCTGTATGGTATTCGCTCATACCGTGTACCATCGTGTTGGCTCTCGATTTTTATTTCTTGGAGAGCCTTCTGTTGCCCTATAGTATATATATTATCTATAACCAAGATTTTGATATTTGTCTGATGTTTCATTCTTCGTCATTTTAATTCCTTTCACAGATAACCAGATGGATTTACAATTCTATTGAAAAGAATCCGCAATGGATTTTATCTGTCAACCGTGTCAACATCCGTAAGCTTTGCAACCTACAAACAAAATATCTTTCTCTGGAAAGAGAGATTTTTGTCCAGTAATCGTTTTGTCCTTTGAAGTAGGTTTTGATAAAGAAAAAATGTCAGAGATGAAAATCGCAATTATTAAGGATTCTCCGAAGCTGCTAAAATTGAAGGTTATTAATTAGTAATTGCTGCTGACTACAAAAGACATAATTAAACTCAAACGTTTACCGCTGACGAGTTCAGTCACGGGTCATTACGTCAATATAAACTAGGACTGAGTTAGATTATAGTCCCGTGGCAACCGTGTTTGGTCAGGCCCTCTCATCTACAGTATCTATGCCCACGATAACATCATGTCTTTAGAACACCACTATAGACCTACACCTTATACGGTACCACTGATTTTCTTTTTCCTCTTTTTTTTTGAACAGTGAGTTTCCGGATCTTTAAAGGAGTGTTCCGATGGCAGACAATATGCCTATAAAAATGATCTTATCTATAAAAAATATTCTTGTTGTATAGAAACATTATTTTCCTCTCTGAATATAAGTCAGTAAATTTTATAGAAAAGGGAAAAACCCATTTTCAGTTGAATTCCCGTGATGACATAATTCATTCTGCTGTTGTCAGATAAGTATACAAAATATCACAAACTTTGAAATAAAATCATATCTTCCCTAAAAATCAAATGCTATTAAGTATTAGGATGTGGTCAAAGATGCAGAAAATTTCCAGTATGTTTTTTAAGCAGTAAACTTTAGCCACCGGAATATCCCTTTAAATTAAGCTGTACTGAACTGTGGGCATTAACAAAAGGAGGTGGATGCACTCGTACCATACAGTGTTCAACAAAATGTTTGTCCAACTTTTCAAAGTACATGATAACCTGTTTAATTACTTTTACTCAAGAACAAAAACAGTGTTATAACAACAACAACAAAACAATGTTGTGGCAACAATAATGTTGTGTTTAAGCCTTAAACGGTACAATAATGTTGTGTTTAAGCCTTAAACGGTAACAATAATGTTGGGTTTAAGCCTTTCATTGTGGATAACGCGTCGTTATATCGTTTCCATAATGGGACTTTTGAGACTTTTTATCATATAAATATATAACAGTGTACTGAGAACAATTTCCACGGATTTCCCCCTAATCCCATTACCACAATCCTTCCATACTCTCCCGTATCCGTCCAAGTCTATGACCTGTATAGATGGTGACTATTTGCGGGTAGTTATAACTTTATCAAAATTCACAATTTCTGGAACAATGACCTATTTCGCGTCCCTTGTGAGCACCCTTCTTTTACCACCTTTCGTTGGAGCCCGCTTGGTCGTATGCGCTTCTATATACACATAATACTATCCGCTAAACCTCACAGACAGTTTCAATTAACCCTCGGGTCAATTCTTTTATTTTTTTATTTTATTTTTTTAATAACCAAGATAATAATCAATTATTGAAATAAGGACAAAATAAGAACAGAAAAAAAGGTAGATATCTTGAAGTGATTCTAATTATTTAAAGGTAAGTCTCCATGAATAATTGAACTCAGTCCAGGCGTACAGGTAAGTATTGCTACTGGTCATGTGGGTCACGCCAATCAGTGCTGTCGCTAGTTACATTACGGTTGGTCAGTGTATGGTCTATGATTCTTAGACCACACTGAGAATTATGAAAACATAAATAATTTACGTTAAAATCTTTGTAGGTAATGGATATATGACTGTATAGATTAAATACTCTAAACACATGACCAAAGTTTCTTTTAGTATATATATTATAATGCTATAAGCACACCATGTCCAAGGTAGAGTATTAAATTCTTGTGCAAGTGTGTTGTGTCAAAGTTTGCATGTTATTTGCAGAGTGTGAGTAAGGGTTCTATCAACGAAGACCCAGGCTGCAAGCTGAAGTATTTTCAGATATTTCTTATTCTTTATGTTATCAAATTATGTGTAAATATCCACACCCCCCCCCACTCCCCTGCTGTTGTGCCCCTGGTTAACTGCTTTTGTGACAGTTTTCAACATTTAAGCCGTTTAAAACTTTAAACCCTTTCGATTTCATAACCAAATGTATTTCAATTCACCCATCGCAGAAAAGTAAAATTTTGTTTCTGACATAAAGGTGAGAGTCGAACGAAATCACAAACTTCCATAAACGATAACATCCGTGCCCAAAATATTTCCCCGTTGTTTAAGATATTCGCTGTCAATCACACTGCGTGCATGCAGCTTAACTTTGGTTAACCCTAACTAGTGAACCGTATCTTCACTATACGAACCGAGCAAGGACTACAAGTCTGTCGAATGAAAACAACGACACAAACATATTACTTTAAAACGAAGATAATTATCTGCACGAAAACTTTAAACTTTGCTATCAAAAATAGAAATCCATTTCCCTCAGTTTGCCGACCATGGCTTCATTTATAGCTTAATTCCTTTCAATCATTCCAGGGACAAAGTTGACTATAGTAGTCACTTTTGACTATAGAAACAGGAGAATCTTAAAAGCATTTCTGCAGCAATTAAAAGAATACTTTCGGTTAGGGTCACTCAACGTATAATGAACGGAACTTTTTAAGAAGAAGTGGAAACGATATCTTTGTAAATACTGTTTGCGAGAAAAGGAAGGATGTTTTCTATTTGTCTTGAAATCCACAGAATTATCAAGAGTTAGATTAGGTTAGATTTAAAGATCAAGGATTTATAGCAAATTACTGAAGTTGACGGCTTGAAATGAATGAAGCCGTTATTTCTTTGTTGTAAATTTCCCCTCACACGTGTGAACTTCATGTTATATATATTCAAAACTGCTTATGTTGTGGAGTGGTGAGGGGTCGAGAGGGTCGGGAGGGGTGCTGAGAGGATCGGGTGGGGTGGTGAGAGGGACGGGAGGTTGATATTAACTAACCTTTCTTCAGTACAATAAGACTGGATAGACATTTGCGGTGACTAAGACTGGCTTTGAAATCGATCATAATTTTCAAAGAATATAATCAAACATCTCTTGGGGGATTAAAAGACGCTGATCCTTGGATGGGATTTTAAGATTTGTCATAATCCCTGAATGTCATGAATGGTAGGCCTAGTTCTGCTCAATAATTACATCCATCATACTTGATCAAGTCGCAGCAGACTCATCATCAGAACCCGGTCGATCTGTTTATTATACAAATCTTGCCCTCCCTGGTCGGTAATTCATTAAACGTTCTGTAATGAAAGATCGATTCAGTCTCATTAGGTTTTAAACTTTCTGCATAGTTGGATGGTATTTAGCCTTGACGCACAATGATAAAGATGGATCGGTATTGACAGAAAAAGTTAAAGGTACACTCTTACTGAGTTAAACATGTTACAGGAATATATACTTTCCTAAAGCATAATATATGGAAGGCACACAGCCTTCTCTCCACAGGCATAAGATGTTACAGGTATTTTAGGTAAACCACTCTCAACTGGCAGTTGTTACCCCCTCCCCCCCCCCCCTCCCCACCACAACCACACGCACGCTGCAGTTATATCTCCTTCATGCGTGATATGTTAATTGTGTGAGTTTTTGGTAGACTTGTTAAATCCACATAGTTCTTCTATATGGAGTGTATACATTTAACCCAGCAATCACTGCCTTATCACCAACCTACTTAATTGCTCGGTTTCATGATGTTTTATTTTCAAATGGCAGTTTTAATTGACAGTGCAGGCGTCCGTTAAAATAGAGAAATCTGCAGTAAATTTCCCATTTTACTAGAAAGAGGATATAAAGTGATTAATTTCCGATTCCAATTAAGTATATTTCATATCTACGACCGAAATTATGAAAAATCTATGTTTGATGGATTTATCAGTATGTAAATCATTAACGAATATCAAATCGTTTCTGGTTAGTTGTCGACAATCGTAGGCCTATATGTAGATAGTTGACGGGCGGAGGTAGCTGTCGGAAGCGATTTGCCGCGTTTTAATGGAAGTTTCACTAATTAGTCTATCTCTAGGTTACTCACACAGGCAATCATTAACTGGGTGCAATTCATTGGAAAGAAATAATTAGTCTGGGACAGAATTCAGGCTAATTACGCCTGATATTATGACTGTTGTTATTGTACGTTGATACGTCTGTCGATCGATCGTTAACTGGTCTGTAATATGAAGCATGAAAGACATGTTCAGTTAGGAATAGAATTTCTTCGAACTAATTCAAACAAAGTAACGTCGACATATTTCCTTGGAATTAAAATGTTTTAAAATGTTTTCAATAGTTACATGGCTTTAAAGGCAGCTTACGTCTCCGTGTTAAAAGGTCATCAATATTGACCCAATGTTTAAATCAAGAAATATTTTATTGGCATGCACCCTTCAAGATAATTTCTATGTCTGATACATTGAATTACATAACACTGCTCGATGTCTGGTAAACAAGTAAGAGATTCATATAATCACCTGGAATTCTTTGTAGAACTTTTAGCAGATTTAGCAGCTAAGATTTGGGCACATACCTATGACCTTTGGCAACATCATTGAGAAGCAAAAAATATGAACTAACACACAAAGAAACTTGTTTGTTCTTCTGAGGTCAGTTAGATGGGAATAGTGCATAAATAATATGGAGACAGGTAAGGTAGGAGTAAATTAAGAGATCGGATGCTACACATCATGTGATCTTAGCCAACAGCCGTACGAGAATCTATGGATCCGCATAGAGTGTGTATATACAAATACAAGACTTTCAAACGTTCCAAGTAAATCGACGTTATGCATGCATGCAAGTTATGGTTTGTTGTTGGTGAAAGTAATGTTGTGTATAGGTCAAAGAGCTTCGCCTGCTGGAAATCTGTTATAAACCCGTTCGGTAATAAGGCCTTTCTCCTCCTCAAAATAAAGTCTATTGTTAGAAGAACCGAAAATGGGGGATTAGAATAATTGACTCTATCAAGTACGTGAAAGGAAGGAAAGATTTGAAAAGGGAAGAGATAAATATAAAGGAAATAGATCACTGAAGATAAGACCGAATTTGGCAAGTATGAATAGGCCCGTTTGTGTTTTAGTGTTGTGAGTTGTTGGACGGGCGACAAATATTCGATTTAACAGTTTCTGTGAGAATCAGAAGAACGTAACAAACAGATGAAGAGGATGAATAGCACTGGATACAGAGACGAAGGACACAAAAGCCGAGAGAAGAATGGACCTCGGTAATAAGAGAAGAATGGAGATGAGTTTTATCGGGAATAAAAGAATAATAGGTTTTTGGGGGTAGTTATAATGGGTTTCTTTTGTTATGTGACGGCAAGCATCTTAATCGTTAATTGCTCCTTTTGCGGTTCACGATGCTAACATCCAAGGTGACTCGTGTACAGACTGGCTCATCGGAAAACCTGTTTCACTTCATGTATCGCCGCATAAACTCGATCTTCCGGCTATGACTCGGTCTTCTGCCTATGATTCGTGTACTGACTGGCTCATCGGAAGATCTGGTTCACTTCATGTATCGCTTAGACTCGGTCTTCTGACTTAGACTCGGTCTTCTGGCTATGACTCGGTCTTCTGGCTATGACTCGGTCTTCTGGTTATGACTCGGTCTCCTAGCTATGGATTGTGTACTGACTGGCTCATCGGAAGACCTGCTTCACTTCATGTATCGCTTAGACTCGGTCTTCTGGCTATGACTCGGTCTTCTGGCTATGACTCGGTCTTCTAGCTATGACTCGGTCTTCTGGTTATGACTCGGTCTCCTAGCTATGAATTGTGTACTGACTGGCTCATCGGAAGACCTGCTTCACTTCATGTATCGCTTAGACTCGGTCTTCTGGCTATGACTCGGTCTTCTGGCTATGACTCGGTCTTCTGGCTATGACTCGGTCTTCTGGCTATGACTTGGTCTTCTGGTTATGACTCGGTCTCCTAGCTATGAATTGTGTACTGACTGGCTCATCGGAAGACCTGCTTCACTTCATGTATCGCTTAGACTCGGTCTTCTGGCTATGACTCGGTCTTCTGGCTATGACTCGGTCTTCTGGCTATGACTCGGTCTTCTGGTTATGACTCGGTCTTCTGGTTATGACTCGGTCTTCTGGCTATCATTCCAGGGTATTATCTGCTTCAATGTATGTATCGCTTAGACTCGGTCTTCTGGTAGAATGACTCGGTCTTCTGGCTATGACTCGGTCTTCTGGCTATGACTCGGTCTTCTGGCTATGACTCGACATTTCTGGCTATCATTCCAGGGTAGAATCTGCTCTTTTCAGGAAATACATTCTTTTCAGGATATTGCCAAGTTATGACAACACTCCCGATTAAAGGGAGACCCCAAGAGAGGTGAAGGGGTCACGTGGACAACTTTGATGGCTCGCTTGGAGCCGCCTCAAGTAAATTCATATCAAACACGGTGACAATAGTTGTAACCAATCTTAGACTTTTAAAAATATCATTCACATCAAATGTTTTCTGTATTGTTAGCCTCTCAATGTTGCTTTTATCTTGCTCTATCAAGCGCATTATATCCACGTTCAAGTCATATGATCTCAGTGCAGGTTTATATTTCAAATTAGGCATACTACAATGTTATACTGTGAGGTCATATCCGGCAATGTTACAAATGTATTTCGTCCATCGTCGCTTCAATCCCTAAGCTCATCTCGGCTATAATAGTCCGCAGTCCAGTGATATTCAAACTATTTGTTACTGAAGTAGTTTGTTAATGCACAAATCTAAGCCGGATTCACAATGGGAATTGACAACAATCCTGATGTTACGCCGTTTCCAATAAACAATAAACCTCTATTTGACAACCGGCGGCTAAAACTTATTCCGAACGGCTGATTGAAGAGTTTAATAAAGACAGAATGGGGTCACTCATCGCGTAACCTAAGACTCTGACCCGCCTACCATGGGACGCGACTTGTGTCTCAACGGCTTTGCTTACTAGTCATAAATATATTTATGACTCCATAACTTAATCACAGACCGCATTCCGGAATTATTTTACCAAAAAAAGGTACCCGTATATTGACAATGTCAGAGAAGGAAATTCCCCCATACATCATAAAGTTGGACAGGTGTTACAGTTAAACTAGATCATTTAGTGTATACTTACTCATTTCAATCGGATAGCTTAGGCCCTCGATTAAATTTAATCATAATTTATGTTAGGTTGTGTTCCGCGTCGGGTATGTGATGTCAGTATACATTCAATACCATAAAAAGCATGTTTAGTACATTTAACGACTACATACAATCCATACAAACATGCAAGTAAATGTCCATAGTAAGACTCCAAGTTCACACAATCACTAATATAGTAATTTACTCAACTGTATAGTAAAGTGGCGTGTTATATACATGTTATATCAGTGTGAATAAAAAAAAACAGATAGGGTTCTAATTTAATATCTTGTTTAATTGGCATTAATGATTCATAAATGGGATATCAAAATTACTTAATGACAACGAAAACAATTTCATATAGGCTACTATACCAAATATTGTGAATTTCATTTTGATATACGATAGGCGGTCGTTGTTCACTAGTTTTATTTGGTCCAAGTTCGCTCACAATATTAATGAATCACGCGAGCCAGAGCAATGGTATGAATGTTCATTTATAATCAGTAACAACCGCTCAAATCAGTACCGGTACTATCGTATATCCGCGTCCAGTTGTGCAGCTCCAATATACAAAATGTGACTTCGGTATGGAAACGCTATACACGGGAACGGCGTTACGTGATGAGCTATCTTTTATTGCGTAAACCGACATTCCCACGCTTTCGTTCATGCACAATGATGAATATAAAGTTGAGAAACAATTAATTTGATATGGACAAATACTTTGAAGGGGCCGGGTGCCACCCGGGCGATGAGAGGGGTGGGCATAGTTTTGTTTTTCACCCTTCCTTTACTGATTAATGATGTTTGGCCACTCCATAACTTTTACATCTTTGTTGAAGCATTCCAGACGACCGAAACATTGTGCGTGAACTCAAGTTAAGCATCACATTCACATGGTTGTATCCTTCTTCGTGTTTCTGAACGTTTTTCATTAATGTCGATTCCTTAGCAACCGCGACCCATTTTGGTTATACAACCTGCAATTTTGCTGGATTAAAACTAATTACTGATGCTCCTCGAAGCGCGAAAAGCTTTGTCATTTTTGTCATAATATCATTCATCAAATCCTATTTTCGTAACTTTACCTGTTTTTGGGTGTAAATAAATAGTCGTCTGTCTGAGATGTATTTATGGTGGGAAAATTAGAATATGACGGTTTGACGATATCCAGTTATTTGTTGAATTGGAGAATTGATGTCGGCGAGAGAAACTAACAGACTGATGGCAGTAGATGGCAGTTTACGTTAATTATCTGTCCTTGCAGTGGAGCTTGCGTTGATACTTGAGTAAACCAGAAGGGTATAATGATCATCATCACATGTTAACAAATGTACTACCTTTCAACAAACTGGAAAAGGGTTACCGCAATTCTTATATTTAAAAGCAAGATACAGGGTTTCAATCCAAGGTTTTGATTGACGATATGGTAGATTTTTTTTGCGTGATCCATAAGAGATCTTCTATTTCAGCGTTCTTCTATTTAGTATATAAACCTATTTGCAGGTGCCCATGATCACATGACAACGCAACCCAACCTCAAACACCTCCAATAGATAAAAAAGTAGGAATGGAAAAACCTCAACGGGTGCTCAAAGGAGATTGTTTGGAAGGGGTCGCTCTTTGGGAAGTAGATGGGACATGGACGAGGTCATCATTAACATGTCTTTATCATACAAAGTATCAGTATTGTTAGTTTCAAGTCTCCCAGTACATTAAAATTCAGAAACCCACGATGTTCGTATACTTTATAATATTTTTCATAGTATATTTGCAATAAGAAAACAAACCCCAAAAGTTGGCGATCGATACCGCCAGACTTTCCTATATCAACTTGAGCCAATTCCGACCTTTATCACACCTAACACGTAATACAACATCAGTCATATTACAAATACTTATAGGACCAGAGCTTCATCTGTGAATGAAAAATGGGATTTTATGTCATATATAACCAACACAAATTGAAATTTTGACACCCAGAACAAAACAATGAAGGCGGGAAGATGAGATGACTTCGAAAAAGGCGAGAATTTACGAGCTTTCGAGTGGCGCCTTTTGCCCGGGAATTTCCGTTTGGTATAAACAATGCTGCCCACCGTCAACCACACACTGTGATAAGAAGACGTGCATAACACGCGGACAGCCTATATACATACTCAACTTTTAACGCTACCTGCCTAACGAGGTGAATGACAGAACGATGGGTGAGAAAATATTGCCCACAACGGTTTAAAGGTATAATCTGCATGGATTGAAACAGGAATTAATATATGATGATACAAAGCAAAATATCTCTGAAAAGCTGTAAGCGAGAGAACCTTAGTGTTGGAGATTAGTATTATAATGCGACATTCATACTGGTCACATTTTAACGACCTGTAGTGATTTCTTAAGTTTATGTATCCAATATTGTGTATTTGAGCTACCTAGGTTGTTTATTAATTTAATTCTTGCAAATATGATGGTTATTTTCAAGACATCGAAATATTAAAGTGAAATGAAGGCGATATGTATACAGAATCGGCGAATAGGGTTTGTAAGCGTGCATGTGTGTATGTGCGTGTGGGTATGCGTTCGTTTTGTATTCTGATCGAGGACTTGAAGAAAAGAATTTCAGGTCCTCGGTTGTGATTTCTAAAGAATAACCACGTCCTCGGAAATACTATTGTATGGGGTATTGTTAAGGTTAGGGTACATGGATTTGAACAATGGAAAATACAATGGGGTCCTCGGTCTGAATGTAATACAAACATGTGTGCGTGTGTATGTGCGAATGGGATATGTGCGTGTGAGGAAGCTGTGAGGGTGTGTGTGAAAGGGAGAGGAGGGGTGGGGTGGGGGAGTGTTGAAAACGTTGCTGCAAGTGTTGCACGCGAATTCAAAATGCGGCTTATCCAACCATTTTCATGTGATTCAAATTGACTCAACTAACACCGTATTAGTATAGCATCTAAATGCTAACTTTAACGGGTTATTTGAAATAGAACATTAATTTTGATCTGTAATAAACATGTACACTCAAATGCTTTCCGTCCATGGTTGCAGACCGCTCATTTCCCCAGAAAGAACGCAAAAATAGAAAATAAAGGTAAAACTTTATGGTTACAAAGAACACGGGAAATGGACATATTTACAGAAATATGTAAGCTTAATAAAACAACAACTATGGATGCTCTCCCTCCTCCTCCTCTCCCTCCTCTCCCTCCTCTCCCTCCTCTCCCTCCTCTCCCTCCTCTCCATCCTCTCCCTCCTCTCCATCCTCTCCCTCCTCTCCATCCTCTCCCTCCTCTCCCTCCTCTACCTCCTCTCCATCCTCTCCCTCCCCTCCATCCTCTCCCTCCTCTCCATCCTCTCCCTCCTCTCCCTCCTCTTTCTTTTCTCCTCTTCCCCAGAACCCTTTGA
>JAIPMN010014154.1:0-22922 GCA_020650975.1 Apostichopus californicus | reverse complement strand
TGTGCGAGTGGGAGCGGTTTTACCAATTGTTGACGGATAGAGTGATAGAGTGATAGACGCCGCACTGTAACAATAGCTCACACCAGCATGCTGGTATGAGCTAAAAACGAGCAAAAAATCCACGAGAGTATTTGGTAGTTTTTATTGATGACATGTGAGGATACCGAACATCTTAGGCGTAAGCTGAACACGTGGTGTTGCGGTTAGAGCGCCCTCGTCTACATTCTGCCGGTTACCGGTTCCAAAAAACCTCACTTAGAACCGGATTCTGGTGACCTCTTCAATAAGTCTGCTGTGCAGTGGTTGTTAAGCAGCCTCTTTCTGTAGATTTGTTCTTTCTTGTTTGCAACTTGGGAAATGGAGTTTTGAAACAATTCTTGTTTCACAAAGACTGCACTTGCAGTGGATGAAGATATGAGGGTGGCCTTCACCTTCCTCAGTTAGTGGCTTCCCTAACACTTGGGATTCACTAGACTAAAACTTATTCAGTGGGATCAATTAATCAACTCACTTTTTCTTTTTAGGAATTTCACTGTAAATCTATATTGTTTTTTAAAAAAAATTCCCTTATAGATAAATATATTTTTTTATATTAGTTTTCAAGCTGCGTCCATTTTATTTTTCGTATTCATATTTTACGGGGTTTTGTCATTTTGTTACTTAAATTTACTTAAAACTCACTTTTTGCTTTTTTAGGAATTTCATTGTAAATCTATATTATTTAAAATTATTCCTATATATTCCTATATAGTCATTTTTTTGTCATTGTAAAGCGCTCTTATTGAACATGCTTAAGCATGAAAAGAGCGCTCTATAAATTTGGTAAATAATAATCATAATAAATCATAATAATAATGGTGGAATTGGGCTATGCAGAGCTTCTATGGTCATTTTGTACTTGCATGTCTGAAAACTAATGAGGTTTTCATGTCACAAAATAGCAAGGACAATCGACTTTCCTGCATGAGCCTCATCTGTCGTTTCAATGACTTCGGCATGTCAAATATCGATTTGTTTTAAAAGGCAACGATCACATTGATCAGTTGGACACATCACAACAGTGCATAATTTCCTGGAAATCTTACCAAACCTATAGATTATTACTAAAGATGGCTGTGATTAGACAAACGATTTTCACTGACGGAAAGAAAAATACACAGACCCTCGTAGAAATGTCGACAAATGGACATTAAATTAAGACACTAAGCATGATATCTTTGACTTGTAAGATGTGAAATCTTATACAGGCCTAAACTAAAACAAGGTGTCAAATCCCTGTAAGAACAGAATATATACACCAAATTGAGAAATGAATTTTACTGGAAAAGGAAGTTTCTAAAGCAACAATACCTGTATGTGGTGATTTAATTTTTAACTCTCTCACTCTCTCTAATATTAAAAATAAAAATAAAATAAATAAATTTAAAAAATTAAAAAATTAAAAAAATTAAAATGTAAGAGAAATCCCTCCTACCTGACCAAATCCAACGGCTGCTGTTTGTAGAACTTTTTGGGGCTTGCCCATTCTTCATAAAGCAGCTGTTTAACAAGAAGTTTGTGAGAGACGAACCTGAGAACGCATTCGAGGGTAATCTACCGTGTTAGGGACATTAGTTTGGTTTAAATAATGTGAAACAAATCAAAAATCAATTTTGGCAAAAGTTTGGTGACCTTGCATATCACCACTGCGTCAAACACTGAAAATAGCAAACCTTTTAAAGCAGCATTTTGCGTCCTTTTCTATGGTTTTTCTCAACCTCACTGATTCCACGATGCCATAACGACGTACATAACTAGCTTAACTATTCAAATCTTACTGCAAATGGTGGCATAAAAGTCGAAAAATTTACAACTTTCAACTTTGTTTTTTCTCGAAGATATTTTCCGTTGGGATCCAAATAAACCTCGCCCATAATATGAATATTTAAAAGCTACGAACGTCATTGGCCAATACGTAATACAACACCATGCTTGATTTGTGTAGATTGTCTATAGCAGTTGTACCATGGAACTGTTAGAGTCCAGCTCGCTGGTTGTACCAAGTTACCAACTCGACGTTTTGAATATATTTTTAGCAACGGCTCATAACTAAACCTGCATCTCTGATTGGTTGAATTCAAACTAGTGGGTTGGGGAACTGTATGCGATTAATATTAAATGTGTAATTTGTCGGAGGACACTTTTCTCATTATCTGCAAATGTCCTTAATTACTCGCCAATTAACGCTTTTGGCAGGGAAAAAACTTGGCTAATATCTTAGTGCTGTTTTGTGACTGATATATGTAAAAACTTGATGGACTTGTCAAAAAAGTGGAAAACGGCGACAAAACGCAAAATGCTGCTTTAAGTACAAAATATAAAAACAATAAAATGCTTTTCCCTGTGCAAACAGTAATTTCAATTACAATCAGGGTTCCTAACGTTTCACAACGTTCACACTTGACGTTTATAAATTTAGGTCAACCGAACCACCAAGAAAATAATTGCACAATTTTTAGTCTGTTTCAACAGGAGATATGACCAAGAGTATCCCTGTATCCAAAGAGTCCAGTAATGTCTGTACCAATTCAAAAGCAATCCTTAATTATTTACGGATAGCCGTAACTATGAGCACAGTGATGATGAGAAGCTGTTAATCAAGCTGTGATCACGCTTGGATCCGAACTTGGATCTTTTCCTAAAAAACAAATTACTACAAACTAGCCACCACTGTATACAAAACGATTTCTCGGAAAAATAACTCCATATTTCTAACCGACACAGACTGAACTGGGGGTTATGCTGATGCAATGCCACTTGGTGCAGTCAATATCAGACCCAGGGACTCCTACTCAGATTGTCACTTACGTGGCGATCGTTTAGCGGACCGTGGGTAAGCATAGAATGTTCGCTCTTCCAGTCACCGTCGTGGAGAGGGAAAGCTGCGACCAGGCTGCCGTTGGCGACCATGTGTACGTGCCCTTAGCAGTATCAAAGGGAACATAATTGTAAATTAAAACTACACCACAAAAATGCAATGTGTACATGTATGGCATTAGGCTTAAAACAGAGACAATAATGTGTGAATCCCACCGCTGCCACCAGTGTAGTACAGTAATGGGGCTGCGGAGAGGGGATTCAGAAGATAAAATCCTACAAGAAAGGAGAACAATCCATAAGAGGGGAGAAAGTAGTTTACCACAACTATAATAAACTGTAAACTTAAAGAGGGCCTGACGTCTCAGTCTTAATAGGATCTTCTTTAGAGGCTAACTGATACGTATAACTAAATGTATATTTACCTACCCAGGTTTTCTTATTTTTCTCTCTCACTCTCTCTCAAATATCATAAACTATTTACGATTTTACTTACAGTCACATCAGTACTGGACGATGACAGCTCAAAGTAAACTTAGAAATTCTCCTACTTCACCTACTTCGAAGTACTTGAAGACATATTAAAATGTCGAAAACAATTTTACAGTTAGTAAGGCATGATGTTTTTTTATGTACGATAAATGACCGAGTCCACCGCTCTTGACACTCACCAAACTTGGTCTTGTCGTCGGGGTCGTAGCGGCACGTCTCCAAGATTTCGTTGACCTGTCCATGAAACAGACAGAGGATGCTAAAGATACTACTAAATCAATGACATGGTAGTTGGTTTAGCAAGACGGATAAGGTAGGGAGAAGAGGTAATACACAACATCTATTTAAAAAAATCAGCTAAATATTACTAGGTACAACGGCGACGGCCTCCAGGTTTATGATCTTTTACAATCTTCCAAAAAAAGACCTTACATTTCTGTCCACTTCTCGTGACTCTCGGGCCAGTTTTAAACGTGACGTTAGGTGACTGTGAGGAAAGAGGGAAAGACGAGAACGCGACGAGTACTTACAATCCTGCTCCGGGTAGCCGAGGGAAAGAAGGTGTCCCTGCTATCCATGATGAACCTAGGGAAGAGAGAATAGGACTAGTTACCACATTTATAGCAGATTGTTGATGAATGAGCACAATACATATGTTGTTCATGATTTGATTACATGACTTTACACTGGAGGAGAAAGGTGTTGGAACATCATATCAGATGGTCCCCAGTTCGAGTCACTCCAAGATTAATGTATGTCGTCCAGTTACAGAGTTGTTGACAATTGACAATTCATAATCATGGACGTTAAATATGAATCTAAGAGACTGACTTCGGTCAGCTTTCGGCTTTGTTAAGCCAATGATGGCTTCTTCGCAAGTTCCTACTTGCAGGATGATCTAAAATACATACATACAAACACACACACATACATTATCAGCTCTATCATAATAATAACAAAATATCTCATATAGAAAAACACATGAAACTAAACATCTATAATTATAGTATATTAGTTCTACATTATATTGAATATCCAAGATGTAAATAGTACAGTGCGGGGGAGGGGGGGGGGAGGAGGGCTTGCAGTATGCAAACGAGAAATATTAACAGATAAATGAAATGACTACGCATGACAAAGACCATGTATATCCCTGTGTTTAATTACAAAACTGTGGTAGGCTTTATTTTATCAACTGCAAACAGCTTTGGCCCTTCTTGGTCAATTGATTTCATTTTTTAATAGTAAAAATTAAAACTCGGTAACATTCCGTTTGAAAATCCTCTTAGAGGGAAGATGATTTCGGTTATCTGTTCGAGGGGTGGATGAAGGGTCGGACAAAATTTTTTCTTCTTTCACGCAAAACTACTTACTCTGATTCTCTCTCCCTGACGAAAGCCAGAGTAAAATAGTTGGATTCTGGCTTGATGTATTCCTCGCTGAGAGCAAACGGATTTGGTAGTTTTTTGAGGCAGCTCAAGATGCTTGTTGGTTCATCAATGTCATTCGGCTTTGAGGTTTAAACAAGTTTAAAAAAAAATATATACAGTATCGTTGGTATAACGGATGGATAAAAGAGGGTAGCCCGATGACTGACTGGACACCAGGACCAATTGATACAACCATCCACCCCTTCCCTACTTGTTGGCAGTTAGTTCTGACAAATTTACTAATTTCCATATATATCCATTTATCTTCCAACTGACAGACCAGACCCACCCTCCCTGAGTAACAACATTCCCGATCCTCTGTACATTTCCTCCACTTCTTACACTTTTAATAGTTGAAATACAGACAAATTTATCCGCCGAGCATACAGCTGATTTTATAGATTTTTGAGAGCAAAACGTTTCATCATTTTTGCTGCGATCATGCTATGACTTAGATGACAGCAAGATATACCCGTCTGCATCCTCAAGCTGAAAATATTCTAATAATTTGTTGTTGAATGTTGTCTGCCAAATAGAAAACAACGTTGCTATCTTTTGTTTTTATTCCCTACCCCCTTCCCTTAATCCTCTCTTTGTCCCTCCACTGTTTATCTCCTACCTCTCCTCTTCCCCTGTTACTTTCTTCTCTACTAATCCCCTTACATGTATCTCATTGTGTTCACATGCTCATTAACCTGTCTGTATTCTGTGCGTGTTTTTGTCCCTTAAGTTACTGTTACTTGTCATTCAGCCTCTGAAGAAGATCCTGCTAGGATCCAAACGTTAGGCCAACTTACTTTTACACATTCTATTACACAGGCTCTCTAGTTGATAAGCAGTTTGCTAACAGTTGTATTTTATTTTTGTTTTTTCCTCTAATATACCTTGATGGGCATCTTGATCTTCATCTCCTCCGCGTACCGGGCGAGGACCTCCCAAGGAGCATGGATCTTGATGAAGGTAATCTTTTCTTCCTCCTGTAGACATTCATCAAAAACAAAACCAATGTATCACCATCGTTTTCTATCGACACAGGTCCTTGGCCTTCATCCCCCCCTCCTTGTGCAGATTCCGAGCCCTCCCCCCATTTGAGCCACAATCATGTGTACGAAAAAAACTTCACAAGTTACAGGACGCAAGTATTGCTCCACTACTGAATTTGTTGGTGCCTCTCCTGAAATTGTCGGTGCCCTCAAGACTTGGAATTCCTGGCTATGGGGGCCTCGTATGGACATCTATACGAACACAATATGAACTGCAATGTCATAAAGATTAATGCTACTGTTGAACGTTTGTCCGGCTGGTCTTCCTGTATATTCCTGAGAGAGGCATCGTGTCCTACAGACGTCTGTACAAACACATCTCATCAAGGAGTGAATGCTGAGCACTACCCAAATGGTTGGTCCACCCTGTTAGCACCCCCCCCACCCCCCCGAGAGGTCTCATGTCCTATGGACGTCTTTGCGATTACAGTACCAATCAAATCTCATATACTGTAAATAATAGTACCAAACATTTGCCAAAATATCTGCTCCTATCTTCCTGCCGCCCCCCATCTACTCCCCACCCCTACCAGCCACCTCCCTCCTTCCATTCCACAAGAAACTCAAAACATTGCCAAAGAATCAAACATCATCAATATTTAAAGCCCTTTTTGAGTTGTATTATCCAAAAAAGGATATTGAGTTTTTCCCCTGTTGGTTTTTTTCCCCCATTGTACCAGACCTAGATGCAGTGATTCAAGCTTAATAAAACCTACCTTTCACATGAGTAGCAAACAATTTAAACAAGGAATTTTGAAAGGAAGATTGTCCATTCCAGGAACAGACAACAGATATAAAAATATATCTTCCAAAAAAAGCTTTGATAATTTTACACAATGTTGATAGCAAAGACCGTCGATTCACAAACATTTTACGGGACAAAAGACTGTTACACACAAGTTTTAACGCATAAATTATGAATGAATGCACAAGTTTTAACGCATAAATTATGAATGAACACTCCAATGCATATATATATGCTGGTGTCCTGTATTGACTTTGGTCTGCGGGATTCATGTCCATAAACTTTGTAATAATAATCATGTAAATAACACCGTGATCCGAATAAAAGCGTGAAAAGCAAACAGGAGGCTGACCTTAAGAATCAAATGTGAAAACTTTTGGATATATTTCAAAAATGTTATCATCAAAAATTTTTTGTTTTCTTGTTTGCATTAAGAGTAAATTAGTTAATTAATTAACAGCAGTCATTTTGGAGTAACATTTTTTTTGCTCCACATCTTGACGGAATACACAAGAACTGTCAATGCTGTGAAAAGTGCACTTGGGAATTTGGCAGACATTATGCAAGATTGAACATGATTGGTTGATGATTAAATTGACGGTTTCTTAAATTCATGTCTTGATGAGAATGATATATTGAATGTTCTCAAAAGAACCACCTCGGATCTGTAAAAAGACATTAAAATGGAATTTCCATTCAGCTCCAACATTGACAATCATTGCTATATATAGCCTGCTTTCTATATCCCATAATAGTCAATGACATCATCACTTTGGCATGAAAATGACTTTCCTTCTCTCATACACTTGTAATCACCTCCCAGTACAATCTGTCAAGCTTTGATTGAATAGTTCCTCAATTCTCAATGCCACACCCGATGGAAAATGAACATTTTTTTGAAAATGTGCAACTAATTATCAAGCATGAACCAAATGGGTCTTATTATCAAGTACACTAGTCTGTGCTTCAGTAATAGTCAACGACATCAATATCACGTAATGCGTCGTACCATACTTACGGTGCTTTATATGATGGAATACTTTTTGCGGTATCGACTATATATTTGTTTAATTAAGATAAAACGTGAAATGATAAAATTGCTACACGAACTTACATACAAAAGCATGAGAGTGTTTGTACACATAAGCTTTACACAATTTTTCAAAGTGTTTGAGATACACAACACTGTCAAAACCCTGCTAACTTGGCTGGGCAAAATTCAAAACACCAATATTCCAAGCAGTGCTGCTGCTGAATATTGCAAAAATGAGGTTTTTCTATCGACTCGGCCTGCCAAATCTAGAAGGCAAACCGTGGTGATGTCTGTATCAGTGCTTGGAGTACAAAGTCTAATTAATATGGCCTGGGCGTCAAATTCCAGTCTCAGCTGAGGTCTAGGTGGGGTGGAAGTTAGGGGAGTTATGACAAAAATATCTTTGGCAATGCTTAAATGCAAAACACTGCATTTTTCTTTTCTTTTCTTTGTTGCCACACAGACAACAGTTTGCCTTCTTTTTCATCATTATATATATGGCTTGTGAATTTTGTATCACTGGTTTAAATTGAAGATATATATATATATTTAAAAAAAACTTTGGGGCAAATTGTTTGGTCACTGGAGGGCCAGTCAAATCCCGACCTGAAACCTAAACGGTGACCCAAAAATCCATACAGCAAAAGCATTTGACAGTATAATTTTTCTGGCAAAATTGTCCAGTTGCACAATGAATACATTGTTCCATTGAAAAAACCTTTCTCTTTTTTCGTTTTTGGCAGGGTTAAAACTGCACTTCCCTCAAGCTGATCCCATGAATTGAACGAAGAGACAAGCATATTTGAAAAGGCGCCAACAGACTTAGCCAACCCCCTTTTGCAACCTCTCATATCTGAGTCAAGTTCTGATGATAGTCATCAGGCGAGAAGAAAGAGATGTCTCTTTCCCTTCCTTTACCGTTCACTTCCCCCCGCGGACAATCGGGCAAGATGGCGGTTTCGAACATTGAGGGAGCGCCAGCTCTTGGCAATCAGTCCTAGTAATAACATCTCAAGTGCCAAGACTATGTCATGCATGTACACATTCAATCTGAATGAGGTACTCCTACGGTTAATAGGTACTGTCATGTGACCCACAGAGAGCGGCCAGCTCTTGGCAATCAGTCCTAGTAATAACATCTCAAGTGCCAAGACTATGTCATGATTGTACACAGTCTGAATGAGGTACTCCAACAGTTAATAGGTAATGTTAACGTGACAAACATCTTAATGTATTAATTCATCTCCGTATAGACCGGACAAGTTTTAAAGTTTTGCCCTTAAGGTACCCACCATGTAGTACAAACCTCAGTAGTGTTGTTAAAACCCTTAACGTTTTTTTTTAATATATTAGTTTTCAAATTATCATTCGTTTCCATATTATGTTAATCATTAGAATGTTATTTTCAAGACTTTTCTCGCAAACATGCTGCTGTCATTTACTGAACTTCTACAACGTTGCGTCTTTAAACAAACAGAAAATTGGTTTGTTGCAAACTTTGAGAAAGGGATATGCATTTCGTGGCTTCAAACTTTGAGAAAGGGATATGACATTTTAGGCTTCAAACATTTAATAAGGGATACAAAATTTTGTGGCTTCAAACTTTCAAAAAGGGATACAACATTTTGTGTAAAACAAATTCCTTGACTGAACAACCGATAACAAATACTGATTTTCTTTCCAAATTAATCTTTGCTTTTTTCCGTTATGCTAGCAAGAGGGATTTGCACAAAAAAGCAAGGTAATTCTGATTTCTTCTTGTACCTAATAAATGTCCACTGCATTTTCCTGCATATATCCCCTTTCCTATGTATATCCCTTTCTTACATATATCCCTTTTAATTTTACAAGTTATACAGTTCAGTATATGATGGTGTCACGTTGGAAAAAGAAAACCGTTCATACCTCGTAATGCATACACCTGTTTAATCTGTCATTAGTCCATCTTTCGTACCTTTAATACCAAACGATAGAGATGGGTGTGAGGGTGAGGGTGAGGGAAACAGGCAGGGTAATGGGTGTTACGGATGCAGTTATAGGGAGGAGGAGGATGGCACTCCCTGCCATAGCCTTCGAGATGCTAATTTATGTTTGGCTATGGAGGTGTGTATAACGTTGTACCTGGGTTCGCACAACCTTAAAATATAATAATAATAATAATACTCAGCAGTGATTTTTACGTTTAGTTAATTTTTTAAGTATCACTTCTGTTCATACAGTAGTACCAGCTAAACATTGTATTTGTAATTGTCATTAAAATAAATTTATCATAAACAGCCCACTTTATATCAAAAATAAACATATATACTTTTGACCCTCCCTCCTGCTCTGAGCAGTATTGCAGCCGACAAACTTTGGACTCTAGGCTGAAATTACCCACATTAAAAGAGGTACACCATTTAAGTTATGAGTGTATACACATGGGAGGTATTGGGGGGCCGGGGGGGGGGGTGAGGAGGTTGATTCTCATTTCCAATTGTAAAATACATTCCAGATGAAAAAAAATAAATAAAATCAACCCAATTATGATCAGTAAAAAGTTTCAGAATCAAGTAGGGATGGATGCCTCTCTCTCTTAGGTGCCATCTGAATACATTCTCTGGAGAGGATGTGTTGCCCTTCTAAATGATTTAAAGCTTACAAAATTCTTCTATCGAATGCTGCATCACTTACAGATGTCAGTTCCTTGTAGGAACCTTACATATAAGAAAGATACCAAATACTAAATCTCTACTGCCATCTTTACAGTCGCAAATTCATAGAGATTGCGTCGCTGGTATAGACAAAACTCGCACTTCAAATAGTGAAACTTGGAAAATGTACGACTAGAAAGAGATTATAAGAAGATACTAGTAGATCTATCACAGCAATGCACAAAATGTAACAAAGTGAGTTCAACAGCCAAACCATGAGAAGATTTTGACAGACCTTAATAATAATATCTCTCAAATCATGGGCAAAACAAGACATTGTAAAATATCGTTTGTTTTTTAGAAAGTAATTGTTCTCAGACTGCGTGCACAAATAAGAATAATCAATATGTGGGAAATGTTTATTCTTTAACATATGCACTCAATAAAAATGGATGTTATCACATTGTTATGACAGCCGTAGTTGAATCACTATTACTAATTCTTCCATGAAAGTTTACACCACATTTCTGGATTGACTAGAAAAAATATTTTGGACAATACATCGAATGTCAAATTCTTTGGCCTGGCTGTCTCTATATGGGCAACTAATTAAGCCAATCTGATTGGTGTCCTTCCATTGGTTAACATTGAAACTCACTTTGTACATGAAGTCCCTGACAATCCACACACATTTAGAACACATAAACCAACCCACAACAACCCTTATTCCTATTGGTCATTCCAAAAGAAACCTCTGAGATACCAGGATTTTCTCTTTTTACCAAACAGCATCCAAATACAATCTGTACAATTGCTGTAAAATTTTGCCTTCTGGCCAGTGAAACCTCTAATGGGTGACATTTTCAGCCAAGTTCACACAATTTAAAGGTTAGTGGTATCTATTAACAATATTAGGTATAAAATATGTGCAGCACATGTAAACCCAATGAATGTTTGGGTCAAGGCAACAAACCAAAACATTTTTTTTAAGGTATAGGAATAGAATATTATACTTTGGCATATTAACTGAATGTGAAAGGCAAGGATTCTTACAGGTGCCAAATATGAAACAAAACAGTGTAGGAATATTTTAATGAATTTTTTCATCATCTGAGTGAGACTTGAGAAATTTTTGCGAGGGCCTTTTTTCACAAGTTGCCATATTATATCTGGAATGCTTACATTTTAGCAACAAAATAATTAGAAACATGCACGCCTTCTTCAGCGCTTCTGTTGGAATGACCATTTTAAAGTAAAAAATCACATAAAACGTTTGTTTTTCGATTTAGGCTTTAATACACGGTTGTAACCTCCAACAGCCTGTAAAAATCGGCAGTTTACGATGACTGAACACGTCAAAATTTGAATTTGGGCAAGGAAAACTTTTTCTACTTTCTTCACGAGAAAAAAAATCATCTCACGAAAAGTAAGTTTAAAATCACTGACACCGACAAAAGTTCCATTACTTTTTTCAATTAGGATCACTTACAATTTCAAATTTTATATTAATAACGATACGTCTGAATTCTGAAAAGTGTCTTCTTCCTCTGTTAATGTTTCACAACCTTTTCCCGGCTACTGACCAGTTTATAACTCAATCAAATAGATCAACTTGACCAGGCTTTCTCGTCTCTGCGAGGATATTAACCACAAAATACAGTCGTCTGTGTAAACTGATTTGGGATACACACTTTGAGACGGAATTTGAACAGCTTATGGTCGTGATTCAAAATTTTGTTCCACTTTTCAACTATCGTTCATGACTATTTTTTGCAATGTTCCGTCTCTCCAATCTGTGTAGTTTCATTCTCGTCCCCATTGTGTGCAACTACTGTATCTGATAAGAAACTTTAATTATGTCAAAAAGTTTTAAAAAAGTCATTTCAAACCAGATACATATCCGAAAGAATGCCAAGCAAATTTGCTTTTATAGGAGGTACACCAAACGTAGGCAAAGTTGACTAAATCAATATCCCGACTTGGTTGGTTTTCTCCTCAACTAGACATAAAAAGCCTTGTTCAAACTGATGGATTTTACCAGAATATATCCCCACAGAACTCTAATACCAAAGAGCTAATAATATAAACATCAAAACGGTTACGTATATTAAGAGTTCACTCTAACTATAAATTCTACTAGTTAGTACCGAAGAAGGACGGAAGTCAGAAAAGAATATGAAATGTTCTACCGGGGGCTCCATCGCATTTTGGGGTTTTGTGATATCGATAAATCGATGTGGCACGCAACTCTGCAACGATGCTCAACCAGCCTCTAAACTAAGCCGGATAGTGGTTCCTAAATATCTCTTTGGGATGGGAAAACGATGGCTTTCACTCCATTTTGGGTATGCTTTGACTTAGTATGCAAGACAACATTAACATGTGGGGGGAGGGGGGGGGATGCTCCTGGTTAGGCTGGTTAACATCATTTTGGACTCATGCCAGAGCACCGACCCCTTCACCTAGAAAATGCTAAGTTTTCGCAGGTCTTTGTATTTCCACTGCCCTCAATCAAAACTGAATAATTGCACCATTTCATGTAACAATTTGGGTGGATTTTATTTCCCTACAGGTATATCCCAAAACCCCACCACCCTTCTGTCTGTAAAATAGACAACCAACGGAACTTCTTTTCCCCTTGATACAGTTTTCCAGCTCAGCAGTGAATGATCATAAGACAATCAAAAAAGATACTATAGGCAAGATGATACTCTTTAATGAAATTTTTTGATATACTTTTGAGATTCATCCTGAACAGACATAGATATGTAGTAGTGCAATTTGGGCTGGGTACTGTGATGAAAGACGTTGCATATACTGTTTGTATGGGTTGAATACATTGAACAAGTGGAAACATGATGGGGGGGGGGGGAGAAGCCAATAAAAACCTCAACACTTTGCAACTTTCATCCTGCTCCCCACTCTCCCACACCCCTCCCCTCCCTTCCACTGTCACTCGACCCAATCTGCCGAAACATAGTTGTACCACAAATGTGCAAATTTTTTTTATTCCACGATTTGTAAAATGTTGGTAGTAATGTTAGTTGTGAATCAATTGTGCACAAGGTTCGAGAGGGGGAAAAAAAAATTGAATTTGGTACGACAGTTAAGATAGTGAGATTAATTGATTAACGAAAAAAAGAAAAACATTTTTTGATGCAATGAAATCTGGATGGATCTCTTCTAAGTAGGGATGAAGATGGATGGAAAGAAGAGAGAAAACACAGTGAGACAAGAGACACAAGGATGGTACTTAGGGGCTACCTTACCTCTTCTTCATCTTCAGTGACTTCGTCCGTCTATTGATGAAGATGTCAAGATAGCGATTCAGTAATATCATTTCGAAAAACAATGCCCAAAACTAGGTCAGTGGCGAAAGAAAAAAAACCCAAAACAAGCGTATACCTTGACACCCCATTCAAGTTACCAATCTACACATGTAATTGTGACCCTTTGCATTCTGGGTATGACTCATGAGCCTATCACATTTGTTTAAGATCAAGAAATTGATCAAGAAATTCAAATTAAATTTGCCCGTAGCAACTTGGATTGGATTGAGATCGTGGTTTGGCTTTGATTTGAAATTTGATTTGAAAAAAAAAAAAAAAAAATTACGATCAACAGAAAAGTTTCATCTAGTCATTCCAACATAGATAACTTAACCTTTTACTGCTACGATTTGAAAACGTTACAAATGTTAGTCAACTTTTTATTCTTCTTTTGAAAATAAAGAAGAATAAAAAAAGCCGCAACAATGAGGTAGATACATCCAATTGCCAGACCATTTGCACGTTCACTTCTATGAGGTTTTCACTGTTATCATTTTAGCTGTCTATCCTGGGTCTCTTTTCAATTCTGTTAAACCTCTGAAAAAGCTCTTGCTATGACCAAAACATTGAGCCCTCTCTCTTTTTATATTTACTATACAGGCTTTTTGCAGCAGATAAGCACTTTGTTAACATTTTTCAATTCTTTTTGTTTATTAGTCTTGTTTCGATATTCCTTATAAAGTTCATTCACGTCGTCTCATTTTTCAAGACACCATAAATACTTAACGACTGTCATTCAATTTAAATGCCAGATTTATTAGAGAGGGTCCAACACTTTTCACCGGACAGATAAGCCATCAAGTTACAAAATATTCATCATCATTTTTTTGCCAGTGCTTTTGTTTCTTTTACATCCTTCTGTCTTGGGCATTGCTTCATAAATGAATGGTTTTCTACGGCGATGAAAAGAGAGCTAAGAATCTAACGCATCTTTGAAGATTAAAACTACGTACATGTCCTCAGGGATGGTGTCTACCATTCGAGAGGATTCTCTTCTAACTTTTGACCAAACAGCAAGAGAAAGTGAAATATGAGCTGAAATAACTATAAACTACATCTCGATTGTCTATCGATGTAAAATGGAAGAAATGTCCTACAAAATAAATCTAAGAGAAGGATGAAAACCAAATAATTTGACCAATTCTTTAATTTAAAGCTCTCGACCTCTTCATTCACACTTGGTGCTTCCATCAGAAATGACAATTTGCACTCTTCCTTACAATACCATTCCATGACATTTATGAGGTCAATCTCCCCATAACAATAACAGAGTTCATATCCATCAAATATACCCCTCCCCCTGCCTCTGCCCTTCCCCATGTATACCTCCCTGACGGCAACTATCCTGCCCCTCCCCCTTCCCCAACCCTTCCCCCACCCATCCCCATGCATACCTCCCTGATGGCACATGTATCCCCTTCATCCCTCCTTCACGATGCATACCTCTTTGACGGCACCTATCCCCTCCCTCCACCCTTCCCTCCCTGACGGCACGTACGCCCTCCCTCCACCCCTCCCACCACCCTGGCATATATCTAAAAGAAGAAAAGTTTTCTTGAGTACTGACTATACTTCTAGCACACTACACAGTATGTTTATACACATTTACATTAGAATCGGTCAATACGACACTTCTGAAAGAAAGTGTATTTATTACAAAATACAGATTTTTTTTAATACAAATTCCCATGGGCAATACAAACAAAGTCCTGATAGAACACAAACTCAAATATCCTTCTCTAAAGCAGTACCCTGAGCTTTGAATTCCATCTCCCCAACCCATGCCCCCCAACCCCCTCCCTGAAAGCAAAACTTCCTTTCGTCTGCTGCTGCTTTGTAGAGGAAAATATATTCCTGCAAAATGTGTTCATATCAAACTGAATTAGATGTTCTGCAATTGAGAACATAACATTTAAAAAAAAATAGGTTATTTAGCTGCAAAGCAAAACATGGATACAAATATGAACATGATAGTCTGTTCAAAGTGATTTCATACAGAATCAATATCACATATTTTCGTTTATGTCACTTCCCTGTTTTCTTTCAATTTAATTCCATATCACAATGATGATATATACCTAACACATACTGAAATAAATGGGGAACATGAACCAGACTACATATAAGTGCTTTTGATAATTTCATAAAAATAAAAAACTTCCAATCTCTGTCCCTAAAATCTTTTTATAAAGTAAATGCACAAGCTCAATTCAGTTACAACCGAGAGCAAGTTGTAGTTATTCTAAAATGATCAACAAAAAAAATCCATAACCCATGCATTGTTAATATCCTTAAATAAATTGCAAAATTCAGTCTGGAAACTTTTCAATTCATCCTCTGGATAAAATTTCCCTCCATAGTTATTTGTTTAAACAAATATCCAGGAGAAAATTAACAATTATGAATTAATTAAGCTTATGAAGGCATCATGAATAATCAACACTTACACTGTCAGCATCAGCCTGTGGCCAGGAATATTTCAGCGAGACAAGAAGCAGGGAGTAAATTACATCAGCACAACAGGAAGAGAGAGAGAGGTACGGGAGGAACATAAGAGGGGAGAAAAAAGGGTGAGATAAAAATTTAAGAAACTAAAAATATCTAGCATTTGGGACTACAGCTGAATTTCTTTTTTTTTCCAGAAATATCAATTTCTGAGGTCGCTTACATGCAGGAAACAATAATAAAAATAAAAAAATTATTTCTTTCGATCAGGGAAAGATATTGCATGCTTCAAAGTAGAGATGAAAAGATAAAATGTAAAATTTGGAAGCCTCTGGGTTTTGGAATTAACTACAGGAGAAACAGTCGCATTCTAGAAAATAGTTCCTGCCTTCTAAAATGACAATATTAATGATAAACAGTTTAACTGTGAAGGGTGCCTGTAAATGTAATCTCTCACAATTTGCACCTTCAACACACCTATATGTAAAATCTCATACTACAAGTATCTGCTCATGGAACCATTACCCGGATTTAAACAGAAGAACGAGAGACCATGTAGTCTTGACCACAAAATATTTAAAAGGGAATCGTAAATCACTTTCCACCATAGGAACGTGAAAACATTCATCATCATCATCATCCCCCCCCCCCTCCCCTTCACCATCATGTTGTGTTTTATATTAGTTTCATCTCATATTGAATTATCTGTATAATTCATCATGACTTCATTTCTGCCGATTAGAGAGGGGAGCTAGGGTCAAAACCATGAATTAATTAACGAAAGCAGAACATGCCCAACTTTCATTTCGGGTTCATCAGGAAACCAATTTGAAATGAAACTGCTTGCATCATGCAAGGACTGACCTACGCTATCTAGCCCCTCATTTTGTAATGTCAAGGCCCCTTTCCTAATCTTTCTGACACACAGGAAGATTCACGATTAACAAATTTCCTCTAGCCAATTTTTTTCTTTCTTTCTCTTTAGAATCTCTAAGTTGATGAGAATAAACCTCTGCATCACTGAAGAGAAATTCCGGCTTCAATCCTTCAGGGCACACAAGACACTACGGTGTCGATAGTTAGGCCTAGGAATTAAAAACACCCGGGCTATGAATAGCAAAAACCGTGTGAACGCTATGACGTCAAGTTTTCTCGATCCCAGAATCCATTAATGATCGATAGAGTAACTCAATTAACTGGTGCCATAATAATCATGTCTCCATTCACACTAATAATGCACACTCTGCTGTTTTTTCTTTCTTTCATTCATTATTTCTGTCTGGGTGACAAAACAGCCTAAATGCTTGTCTGGTCTCCACGGCAGACACGTTCGATACATTCCCCGACTAATAGGCTCAAGCCAGCACCAAATTATCTTACTCATGTGCAAACATTGCAAAGTTACATGCTATGTTCATTTTTACTTGAAACAGTCTTCTCATGGGCTGACTCATTAATAGCTAAAAGGGACCAGATATGAAGTGAGAAAATATTCTAGATAAGCTAAATTGGCCACTGAGTAATAATCGATTCCTTTTAGGACAAAAAGAAATCCCGTAATAATTGACATACGGTTTTGAAAGGAAACTATGCTGTGTGAAAAACCGGGGCTCCCAATCGAACCGTCATGTTAAACGACAAATTGTACATTTCATATTATTCTATGACATCAAACCCTGATTGCATCAATTCACTTTTTTGGTAAACAAAACATGTCAACTTCAAATGTTGTCATCTCCATGACGATACATAGAGATCTGAATGCAAATTTCACCAAGACATTAAATAGAATAAGTTCGAACTGGATCACCCAAAAACAAAAATTCCCTATAAACTGTTCTTTTAAGTGGTGTACCTAGTACACTTAAAAACCTGTACCCACCAGCCACATAATTCTCCCTCTTCCTCCCCCCCCCTCTACCCTTCCCCTTCCTCTGCCCTTGCCCCACCACCCACCCTCCCCTCCCCCTCCCCCTCAATCAAGTGAGAGAGTCTTGCTTTGAACTGAAATACAGTTAGGGGTCAAAGATGTTCAAATGAACCTACAAAAGAGACAACGGGTCTATCGATTAGAAGTAATTTTGTGATGTAGTTTAAGAAAACAGGAGCTGAACAATTTAAAACACAAAAAAGGAGAGCCTTGATTCCATCTACAATTACTACTGTAAAAATATCTTGCTATTCTACAAAAACACTTCATTTCACCTCTTCCATATGAAGCCCTTCATCCTTGAGGTTGTCAAAGTACTCTTTCCTCCTCTTGACTCTCTTCTCTTCGTCTTCGCCCTCCTTGGCGTCCTTACGGAAGGCCAGGACGTAATCTATCTTCCTCACCCCATCCTTGAAGTATTGGTCCTGTTCGGCGGCCTCCTTCTCTGTCCTCTTGGCAGGCGACTGTAGACAGAAAGGTCATAACAAAATAAATCAAAATGAAACTGGAACCTATGGGTGGTGTTGAGGGTTGAGATGGAGCAGGGGATGGAGAGGAAGGGGGCACTGAAGACAGCCAGGAGAGACTAGATTTTATCAACATCCCACTAAACATCCCACTAACATCCCACTAAACTAAACTAAACATCCCACAAAAGCAATACAAAGACAATTTTGAACAATAGGTAAGTGATCCAACAATGTCATGGACATTTTAAAATGGTTTGTCCAGCCATCTGAGACGCCTCACTTTCTGTTCTGACAACTCAGATCAGCTGTGGAGGTTGCCCAGGTTATTTTACATCAAATTCAGGATACACTGGCACAACTAAATAGAAGTGTACATATCGAGTGTTCGATTCACACAAACCTATACATCTCTGCTACAGTGCACTTACTGAACTGGTAGTAATTCTTTGTATTAATCTGCTACTTTCTTTTCAGACTACCAAATGTTGTTGTATGGACAACTCAAAGTGAGACCTGCTTACAAGTCCTAGGGACAACCTGGAAAAAAAAAGACTCAACATTTGCCCTGAATATTAAATACCAATGAGAGAAAAATAGGTGATCTACATATAGGGCAGCATCTTTTGCAATTTTTTATTAATATTTTTCTAAACCACTTTGTCAACAATGCAATATAAAGATTGTTCAGAACAAACACTTAGGTCAGCTCAGTTGTTGACATGTTTTACTGATTGATTACGAACAATGCAAGTTCTTGATATCTTTAGACAAATTGAATAGCAGGTAGCTCTGCCAGACCCCCCCTAATCCATGCCCTCTCCCCCCACTGCCCCTCAACTGCCCTCCCCCATTTTCTTTGCACCTTCTATCAAGGGAATATATGTGTTCTTGTTTGATTTTTTTCCTTTAAGCAAACTTAGTTCCTTAATATTTCTTTGAGCACGTGGTTCAAATAAGGACGGACCATTTTTCTACATTTCTTCACATTATACTGTAACACAAGTTAAAAGGCATAGACAGGGTCACCGATTTTCGTTGTCAAAAGTATCAAAATCCCATGAGCAACCGTTGATGTCAAACTTCTGTGAAATTCTGTGTCACTGATTAGACTTTATCAATATCATTAGCTACAGTAAGGCTAGGGCCTAACTATCATATACCGAAATCCATTTGTCCATTCAGGATTTTTCGCTCCCTAAATTTCCTTAAATTCTTCACAATGTTGTTAGTTTTTAAATTTCTGGTTTCTATCATTCATAATTTAGCTATTTTCCATAAATCTACAGACGTAACTTAAAGTAACTTAGCTATCAGACAGGGCAGCACTTTTTGAGAATTTAAAACAAAGTGATTTTCATGGCAATTTCTGTGATCATGGAAATTGGGCGGTAATTTCCAGAAAACGTACCCCAGCATGCAACGGCTGCTTCTCAATGTTGCCGGGAGCGTCGCTCAATTCAATATCACTCGGAGCAGCAGTTTTCTCTTGGCCTGTAGAAATAAACAGGGATGAAAGAAAGGAAAATTTAACTTTGATAAACAAATTGCCGAGGTTGAATTGATGATGGTTCTCACATTGTCTGTGTTGTGGTCTTTGAAAGAAAACTAACGGTAGGAGTTTAATAACCTGTGGTGTTGCCATGACCACTAGAAGTTGATTCGATCTTTTAAAATTCGATCTTTTGACAAGCTGTCAGTATATAGTCCCCATGGTAACGATGTATGATGTCCCTGCACATTTTCTGTGTTGTACACTTTGTACCTTCTTTCAGTTGCGCTGCTCGGAAAATGAATCTTACCCAATCTGTATTATTCCGACCTCGATAACCCCCTCACATAACCCCACCCCCCTACCTCTGTACCCCTACCAGTCATAAAATCATAACTCAAAATCATAATCATTTGAATGTGTCAGCTTTTGTAGCGGGCAATCACAAACAACACAAAGTTATGAGTGAATGTTCACAGGCACTTCCAGAGAATGTAATGAATTAAACATGAGCCATACAAGAATATGCAGCCAGTTGGGACAATTTCCTAGTGCTAATACCACTCTGTACTGTACTCCTGTATCATGCTTCAAAGCACTGGTATTGCCAGCTCAAACAGTTCCTACCCTTTATCTGATAAGAAACATGATATATTCGTACTGCTCATACTGACAATACCAGTGCTCTGACGCGGGACATGACAGTACAGTGTAGAAAAAATTGTCCCAACTGGGTGATAAATGACACTGCATTGTGTAAGGGGCGAAACGAACAGCTGCAGATTACGAACACAAAATGAGTTCTGGTGTGAATGCTTTAGGGAATGTGGTATTAAAACATACTGTGATTTATAGTAGTACAATTTAAGTGATGCTTGGAGGGGAACAAAGAGGTAGTAACATAGAATGAAGAGGTACTAAATAATTGATGTATGAAGGGAATTGAAATCAAACCATTTGGTGAATAAAGTGAACACTCAACAAACCCACACAACCTCAGCCGTCAGCAAAAGAAAAAATTTGCACATCAACAAGGACACCCATTCTTTTGCAAATCATTTTTATTTTTGGCACACATCAAACTGAATATTTCAGCAATAAAACAGACCTTGAATATCCGGTCAACATACATCAGAAAAGTTGATACAATTACAGAGTTTGCTTTTATTGACGTAATTGGCGATTGAAACGGGTACTTCAAAGTTATCGTTAACAACAAGGAAGTGTGAGAAAAACAACATATGTTAGGTATCGCATGGCTTGTACAATGTTCTATATCTAACGATTAAGTGTTGAGCTTGGATTCAAAACATACATTTTCAAAACTTAATGTAGGATAGGTTTGAACAAATATTTAATCTCAGATCTACGGTACAAAATAGCCAATCAACTGTGCGCCAACCTTAAATCTCAGAAATCAAACTATATACGAGCAATGATTGGAATCAGTATAGTTTGGTGGTTGTAGTTAGATAAAATGAAATGAGCTCAGGGTGATTTATTCTTGACATATATCCCCTACATTTATCTATAGCTTCATTGCTTAAACTGACAGTGAATTTATTGTGTTGTGTTGTGATGTATTGTGCTGTGATGTATTGCATAGTATTGCATAGTATTGTAAAGTATTGCATTGTATAGTATTGCATAGTATTGTATAGTATTGCAGTGTATAGTATAGTATTGTATAGTATTGCATAGTATTGTGTTGTGTTGCATTGTATAGTATTGCATTGTATTGCATTGTATTGCATTGTATTGTATAGTATAGTATTGCATTGTATAGTATTGCATAGTATTGCATTGTGTTGCATTGTATTGTATTGTGTTGCATTGTATAGTATTGCATAGTATTGCATTGTATAGTATTGTGTTGTATTGCATAGTATTGCATTGCATTGTATAGTATTGCATAGTATTGCATTGTATAGTATTGCATAGTATTGCATTGTGTTGCATTGTATTGTATTGTGTTGCATTGTATAGTATTGCATTGTATTGTATAGTATTGCATAGTATTGTGTTGTATTGCATAGTATTGCATTGCATAGTATTGCATTGTATAGTATTGCATTGTATAGTATTGCATTGTGTTGCATTGTATTGTATTGTGTTGTATAGTATTTTAAACCAGTCATTTTAAAGTTACACAATATGAACACCTTAAAGGCATTGAAGACTTGCCCCAAACCGCGTGCCGCCCTCTGAAAAAAGTTAACTTTCCGTTGCTCGCAAGTGAAGTTTCTTCTTGTCGCTACAAAATGTGAACAGTAATGAAACGTGATACCTTGTTATCTTTTATCTAGACCTGAGATGTCCATAGCTGCTATGTACACTGTGTTGTGGGTATTGACCATAGCTGCATGTATTGACTGTACAGTAGTGTCTAATTACTGACGATAGCAAGCTGTGTGTGTATCTTCTGGGATCGATGGTGGTGTCTAACACTTCTGTTACACCTCATTCGAAACTAGGTGAGTACCGGCATCAGACGTTTCTTTGTGCGCGAGTCTTCACTCCCTTTAAACAGCCTCATATGAAACTAACAGATTTATGCTGAGCACATGTTCATATATACCAGTCAAGCACTGCATCGACATATGTCAGTGATTCCATTCCACAAAAGTGCATCTTTAACTTTGTAGCCTTTAAAGGCAGTTTTTTGAGGTGATTTCAAGTCATTTTTGTCATTTTTATCCATCCTATAATCCCATGACGATTTCCAGCACTGTAAACTAGTCAGGTTTCAAAACAAAAAATACATGCACAGGTTAATAAATTTGAACATTTTGAACATTTTCCTCCTGCATTAGATACATGAATTTTTGTACAATTTTTGTATAATTGTGATTAATCCTGACACGATGACTGTCTTGATCACAATATGTCGAGAACCGATTGAATCACCACTTACTTATCAACCCTTAATTTGATAAAACAGCCACCTCTTCAGTAAAAACAAAAAAAATTCTATCATGTTGTCTTACTGCATTTGACCCAACGCCACTGTGTTATTTTTAACTAATA
>JAIPMN010014153.1:4919-20275 GCA_020650975.1 Apostichopus californicus | reverse complement strand
CATCATCATCATCCCCCCCCCCCTCCCCTTCACCATCATGTTGTGTTTTATATTAGTTTCATCTCATATTGAATTATCTGTATAATTCATCATGACTTCATTTCTGCCGATTAGAGAGGGGAGCTAGGGTCAAAACCATGAATTAATTAACGAAAGCAGAACATGCCCAACTTCATTTTGGGTTCATCAGGAAACCAATTTGAAATGAAACTGCTTGCATCATGCAAGGACTGACCTACGCTATCTAGCCCCTCATTTTGTTATGTCAAGGCCCCTTTCCTAATCTTTCTGACACACAGGAAGATTCACGATAAACAAATTTCCTCTAGCCAATTTTTTTCTTTCTTTACTCTTTAGAATCTCTAATAATTTGATGAGAATAAACCTCTGCATCACTGAAGAGAAATTCCGGCTTCAATCCTGCAGGTCACACAAGACACTACAGTGTCGATAGTTAGGCCTAGGAATTAAAAAACCCGGGCTATGAATAGCAAAAACCGTGTGAACGCTATGACGTCAAGTTTTCTCGATCCCAGAATCCATTAATGGTCGATAGAGCAACTCAATTAACTGGTGCCATAATAATCATGTCTCCATTCACACTAATGTGCACCCTCTGCTATTATTTCTTTCTTTCATTATTTCTGTCTGGGTGACAAAACTGCCTAAATGCTTGTCTGGTCTCCACGGCAGACACGTTCGATACATTCCCCGACTAATAGACTCAAGCCAGCACCACATTATTTTACTCATGTGCAAACATTGCAAACGGAATATTTAAAAAATAGAAAGTCACATGCTATGTTCATTTTTACTTGAAACTGTCCTCTCATGGCCTGACTCATTAATAGCTAAAAGGGACCAGATATGAAGTGAGAAAATATTCTAGATAAGCTAAATTGGCCACTGAGTAATAATCTATTCCTTTTAGCACAAAGAGAAATCCCATAATAAGTGAAATACAATTTTGAAAGGAAACTCAGCTGTGTAAAGAATCAGGGCTCCCAATCGAACCGTCATGTTAAACGACAAATTGTACATTTCACATAATTCTATGACATCAAACCTGATTGCACCCAATTCACTTTTTTGGTACAAAACATGTCAACTTCAAATGTTGTCATCTCCATGACGATACATAGAGATCCGAATGCAAATTTCACCAAGACATTAAATAGATGCAAGTTCGAACTGGATCACCCAAAAACAAAAAATCCCTATAAACTGTTCTTCTAAGTGGTGTACCTACACTTAAAAACCTGTACTCACCAGCCACATAATTCCCCTTCTTCCTCCCCCCCTCTACCCTTCCCCTTCCTCTGCCCTTCCCCACCACCCTCCCCCTCCCCCTCAATCAAGTGAGAGAGTCTTGCTTTGAACTGAAATACAGTTAGGGGGTCAAAGATGTTCAAATGAACCTACAAAAGAGACAACGGGTCTATCGATTAGAAGTAATTTTGTGATGTAGTTTAAGAAAACAGGAGCTGAACAATTTAAAACACAAAAAAGGAGAGCCCTGATTCCATCTACAATTACTACTGTAAAAATATCTTGCTATTCTACAAAAACACATTTCACCTCTTCCATATGAAGCCCTTCCTCCTGGAGGTTGGCAAAGTACTCTTTCCTCCTCTTGGCTCTCTTCTCTTCATCTTCGCCCTCCTTGGCGTCCTTACGGAAGGCCAGGACATAATCTATCTTCCTCACCCCATCCTTGAAGAATTGGTCCTGATCGGAGGTCTCCTTCTCTGTCCTCTTGGCAGGCGACTGTAGACAGAAAGTTGCAACAAATAAATCAAAATGAAACTGGAACCTATGGGTGGTGCTGAGGGTTGGGATGGGGCAGGGGATGGAGAGGAAAGAGGAGGAAAGAGACTATACAGTATTTTATCAACATCCCACTAAAGCAATCAACACAAAGACAATTTTGAACAATAGGTTAATGATCCAATAATGCCATGTACATTTTAAAATGGTTTGTCCAGCCATCTGAGACGCCTCACTTTCTGTTCTGACAACTCAGATCAGCCGTGGAGGTTGCCCAGGTTATTTCACATCAAATTCAGGTATAAACTGGCACAACTAAATAGCAGTGTACATATCGGTGTTCTATTCACCAAACCTATACATCTCTGCTACAGTGCACTTACTGTACTGGTATGAACTCTTTATTATTTCATTGACTACATTCTTTTCAGACTACCAAATGTTTTTGTATGAACAACTAAAAGTGAGACCTGCTTACAAGTCCTAGGGACAACCTTCTATCATGGGAATATATGTGTTCTTGTTGGATTTTTTTCTTTTATTAAGCATACTTAGTTCCTTAATATTCTATGAGCACATGGTTCAAATAAGGAGGGACCATTTTTCTACATTTCTTCACATTATACTTTAGCACAAGTTAAAAGGCATTGGTAGGGTCACCGATTTTCGTTGTCAAAAGTATCAAAATCCTGTGAGCAACCGTTGATGTCAAACTTCTGTGAAAGTCTGTGTCACCGATTAGACTTTATCAATATCATTAGCTAAGGCTAGGGCCTAACTATCATATCGAAATCCATTTGTCCATTCTGGACTTTTGCTCCCTAAATTTCCTTACATTCTTCACAATGTTGTTAGTGTTTAAATTTCTTGTTTCTAACATTCATAATTTAGCTATTTTCCATCCACTTACAGACGTTTACAGTAACTTAGCTTTCAGATAGGGCAGCACTTTTGAGAATTTAAAACAAAGTGATTTTCATGGCAATTTCTGTGATCATGGAAAATGGGCGATAATTTCCAGAAAACCTACCCCAGCATGCAACGGCTGCTTCTCAATGTTGCCGGGAGCGTCGCTCAATTCAATATCACTCGGAGCAGCAGTTTTCTCTTGGCCTGTAGAAGAAACAGGGATGAAAAAAACGAAAATTAAACTTTGATAAACAAATTGCTGAGGTTGAATTGATGATGGCTCTCACATTGTCTGTGTTGTGGTCTTTGAAAGAAAACTATCGGTAGGAGTTTAATAACCTGTGGTGTTGCCATGACCACTAGAAGTTGATGCGATCTTTGAAAATTAGATCTTTTGACAAGCTATCAGTATATATGGTCTCCATGGTAACGATGTATAATGTCCCTGCACATTTCATGTGGTGTACACAGTTTGTACCTTCATTCAGTTGTGCTGAGGAAGATGAATCTTACCCAATCTGTACTATTCCAACCTCGATAACCCCCTCACCTATCCCCACCCCCTACCTCTGTACCCCTACCAGTCATAAAATCATAACTCAAAATCATAATTATTTGAATGTGTCAGCTTTTGTAGCGGGCAATCACAAATAACACAAAGTTATGAGTGAATGTTCATCGGCACTTCCAGAGAACGTAATGAATTAAACATGAGCCATACAAGAATATGCAGCCAGTTGGGGCAATTTCCTATTGCTAATACCACTCTGTACTGTCCTCCTGTATTATACTTCAAAGCACTAGTATTGACAGTTCAAACAGTTCCTACCCTTTATCTGATCAAAAACACGATATTCATACTGCTCATACTGACAGTACGAGTGCTCTGAAGCGGGACATGACAGTACAGTGTTGAAAAAATTGTCCCAACTGGGTGATAAATGACACTACATTGTGTAACGGGCGAAACGAACAGCTGTAGATTACGAACACAAAATGAGTTCTGGAGTGAATGCCATAGGGAATGTGGTATTAAAACATACTGTGATTTATAGTAGTACAATTTACTGATGTTTGGAGGGGAACAAAGAGGTAGTAACGTAGAATGAAGAGGTACTAAATAATTGATGTATGAAGGGAATTGAAATCAAACCATTTGGTGAATAAAGTTAACACTCAACAAACCCACACAACCTCAGCCGTCAGCAAAAGAAAAAATTTGCACATCAACAAGGACACCCATTCTTTTGCAAATAATTTTTTTTTTGGCACACATCAAACTGAATATTTCAGCAATAAAACAGACCTTGAATATCCGGTCAACATACATCAGAAAAGTTGATACAATTACAGAGTTTGTTTTTATTGACGTAATTGGCGATTGAAACGGGTACTTCAAAGTTATCGATAATAACAAGGAAGTGTGAGAAAAACAACATATGTTAGATATCGCGTGGCTTGTACAATGTTCTATAATGATTATGTGTTGAGCTTGGATTCAAAACATAATTTTCGAAACCTAATGTAGGATAGGTTTGAACAAATATTTAATCCCAGATCTACGGTTCAAAATAGCCAAATCAACTGTGCACCAACCTTAAATCTCAGAAATCAAACATACGAAGCAATGATTGGACTCGGTATAGTTTGGTGTTTTGTAGTTAGATAAAATGAAATGTAATGAGCTCAGGGTGATTGATTCTTTACATATATCCCCTACATTTATCTATAGCTTCATTGCTAAAACTGACAGTGAATTTATAATATGTGTTGTGATGTATTGTATTGTGATGTATTGTATTGTGATGTATTGTATTGTGATGTATTGTATTGTATTTTATTGTATTGTGTTGTGTTGTGTTGAGATGTATTGTGTTGTGTTGTGATGTATTGTATGTGTTGTGTTGTATTGTGATGTATTGTATTGTACTGTATTGTGATGTATTGTGATGTATTGTATTGTATTGTGATGTATTGTGTTGTTGTATTGTATTGTGTTGTATTGTATTGTGATGTATTGTACTGTATTGTGATGTATTGTGATGTATTGTATTGTATTGTGTTGTATTGTGTTGTATTGTATTGTGTTGTATTGTGTTGTATTGTATTGTGATGTATTGTATTGTGTTGTATTGTGTTGTATTGTATTGTGTTGTATTGTATTGTGTTGTATTGTATTGTGATGTATTGTATTGTGATGTATTGTACTGTATTGTGATGTATTGTGGTGTATTGTATTGTATTGTGTTGTGTTGTATTGTATTGTGATGTATTGTATTGTGTTGTATTGTATTGTGTTGTGTTGTGTTGTGTTGTATTGTGTTGTATTGTGTTGTATTGTGTTGTATTGTATTGTGTTGTATTGTATTGTGTTGTATTGTGTTGTATTGTGTTGTATTGTGTTGTATTGTATTGTATTGTATTGTGATGTATTGTATTGTGTTGTATTGTGTTGTGTTGTATTGTGTTGTATTGTGTTGTGTTGTATTGTGTTGTATTGTATTGTGTTGTATTGTATTGTATTGTGTTGTATTGTATTGTATTGTGATGTATTATATTGTGATGTATTGTATTGTGATGTATTGTATTGTGATGTATTGTATTGTATTGTGTTGTGTTGTCTTGTATTGTGTTGTATTGTGTTGTGTTGTATTGTACTGTATTGTGATGTATTGTATGATATTGTATTGTATTGTATGGTATTGTGTTGTATTGTATTGTGTTGTGTTGAGATGTATTGTGTCGTGTTGTATTGTGTTGTGTTGTATTGTGTCGTATTTTAAACCATTCATTTTAAAGTTACACAATATGAACACCTTAAAGGCATTGAAGACTCGCCCCAAACCGCGTGCCGCAGTCTGAAAAAAGTTAACTTTCCGTTGCTCGCAAGTGAAGTTTCTTCTTGTCGCTACAAAATGCAAACAGTAATGAAACGTGATACCTTGTTATCTTTTATCTAGACCTGAGATGTCCATCGCTGCTATGTACACTGTGTTGTGGGTATTGACCATAGCTGCATGTATTGACTGTACACTAGTGTCCAATTACCGACGGTAGCAAGCTGTGTGTATTTTCTGGGATCGATGGTGGTGTCTAACACTTCTGTTACACCTCATTCGAAACAAGGTCAGATTACCGACATCAGACGTTTCTTTGTGCGCGAGTCTTCACTCCCTTTAAACAGCCTCATATGGAAACTAACAGATTTATGCTGAGCACATGTTCATACCAGTCAAGCACTGCATCGACATGGTCGGTGATTCCCTTCCACACAAAAGTGCATCTTTAACTTTGTAGCCTTAAAAGGCAGTTTTTTTAGGTGATTTCAATCATTTTTGTCTTTGATGCTATCCATCCTATAATCCCATGACGATATCCGGCACTGTAAACTAGTCAGGTTTCAAAACAAAAAATACATGCACAGGTTAAATTTGAACATTTTGAACACTTTCCTCCTGAATTTTTGTATAATTGTGATTAATCCTGACACGATGACTGTCTTGATCACAATATGTCGAGAACCGATTGAATCACCACTTACTTATCAACCCTTAATTTGATAAAACAGCCACCTCTTCAGTAAAAACAAAAAAAATTCTATCATGTTGTCTTACTGCATTTGACCCAACGCCACTGTGTTATTTTTAACTAATACAGCCTGGTCTGCTGCTCAATATTGTTGACCAAATACAACAAAAGTGAGTGCACTTCAACCCATTGCCAGAGAGTAGAAATACTATCACACAGACAGCACCCAATGCGTTTGATAAAGAACAACACAGAAGCTGGCACACCTCTTTTAATCCCCATTTTTTTGTTCTGTTTCCATAACAACTATGCAGGTGTAGCATGCACACAACAGACACTCACTCTATACACAATGGTAATTTCAAACAGTATGGCTTTTGTAGTATTATTTGCCATCAATTGGATACAAAACAAGGTTCAATGGAATTTTTTCCATTCAAACTTGGCTGTACAGTATCTAGCTCTATTATTATACAGTAGCAGCCATATATATACTACTACTGCAGGGTGTGTATGACTGGGTTAAGCTTCTCCTGCAATGCAAAGTGAACTTCTACTGCTCAGTGCTATGAAATCAGTGCTGCGCTGGCCTGCGCAGTGTTTATAATAATTAATCTGACCAGAGGGCAGTCAAAATGTCCAATCTGCTGGTCTTTACTTCAATGCCACATCATTATAATATTTACCAGACTTAAACTGTGCAGCAGCTTTTAAACCTTAGTTTTGATAAATATTGTATGAATTCTGCTGGACGAAATTGAAACGGCAGTCCCATAAAGACCGAGTCAAATTTCTCTTTCAAAGAAGAATCAAACGTTGGAAATAACCAACGAATTAAATTGATAGTTTGGCATGTGAATGTTATAATAGTGGAAGAGTTTTGAGGTGACAAAAACAAATGGAAACTTGTATAGCTTGTTAAATAGCAAATGTTAATTAGGTGCAAAAATCTATGTGCAGCTTACTGTATGTTAAATGGATAATTCTCAATGTTATAAAAATGTAGAAATATGCTTGGGTGCATGCTGGTGAATTGACTGTGATTGGTTGGTTCAGTATCTCAGCAAATAATACAAACAGAAGGGAGAGGTAGAACAGTACATATGTACTGTACATGTAACCATGATTCTCCCAATAATCCACATTTTAAACATTGATGACTACATCCATGAAGAGGTTTTCATAATGCACCAAAGTGGAGGAGATCTCCCAAGTGGAATCAAGAGCTTTTACCGTTTCCACTTGAGAGAACAAGATGTGTTGAAAACCAATATTATTGCCGAGAAACATTGAAAGGACACACACAGTGAACAGTTAGATGGTTTACTCACTATGCTCACAACATTTAACCGCAAGTTCTACACAATTTATCTTGTGATAATTATAATATCGGGCAGTGAGCCGCACTTCACAATTAGACAACATATCAAGCAGTTAACTACTGTACTGTCCATTGAGCAACCCACAATATGATGCATATCGTTTTATTGACAAAACACACACACAGAGACATGTATACACAGTGGTGCATGAAGTGCTAACCAGAATGCATGAATGCATGGAGGTTTCAATGATTTCAATACTGGCATGACTGCCTCGGTTACGATGATCATCGAAACAAAGCACACAGCTCTTTTTATGTTTGGCTAATTTGTTAGACACTCATAATTAAACAGGTTTATGCTTCATTATGCATCCTTGCTTTTTGTTTAGCTAGGAATCAGTCTTAACACACAGACATCCATCCACATATAAATACCATGCAAACTGGCCGACTTAGGCTCGTTGAAGCAGACTGCGTAGTGTATGTATACCACTGTATACAGTATCATAAGCTCCCTAATACTACAACTAAAATTTAAATATTCGTTCAATTTTAGCAGCTGGTGAAATACACATTTTTACCCACGAGTGAATGTTCTTCACGTATTAACATTTTTATAACTTACAGACAGTTTCCAATGGGTTTTTTTTGTACCCAAAGACCTTATTTTAGAAATTCCTGTGACACATATATTGAGTGTTCAAAGATCACAAAGTTACACTTTCTGATCCTTGAAAGACAATTAATCATATGGAAAGGTACTGTATGTAATTCTTGTCCCTGATTGAAATGTTTGCATAATCCTAAAACTGTTTTAATTCTAATCCCTGTTCAAAGGAATGTTTGCATAATCCTAAAACTATGTAAATCTTGTCCCTGTTCAAAGGAATGTTTGCATAATCCTAAAACTATGTAAATCTTGTGCCTGTTTAAAGAAATGTTTGCATAATCCTAAAACTATGTAATTCTTATCCCTGTTTAAATAAATGTTTGCATAATCCTAAAACTGTATGTAATTCTTGTCCCTGTTCTATATGAATGTTTGCTTAGAATCCTAACACTATGTAATTCTTGTCCCTGTTTAAAGAAATGTTTGCATAATTCTAAAATTTTATAATTCTTGTCCCTGTTTAAAGAAATGTTTGCATAATCCTAAAACTGTATGTAATTCTTGTCCCTGTTCTAAATGAATGTTTGCTTAGAATCCTAACACTATGTAATTCTTGTCCCTGTTTAAAGAAATGTTTGCATAATTCTAAAATTTTATAATTCTTGTCCCTGTTTAAAGAAATGTTTGCATAATCCTAAAACTGTATGTAATTCTTGTCCCTGTTCTAAATGAATGTTTGCTTAGAATCCTAACACTATGTAATTCTTGTCCCTGTTTAAAGAAATGTTTGCATAATTCTAAAATTTTATAATTCTTGTCCCTGTTTAAAGAAATGTTTGCATAATCCTAAAACTATGTAATTCTTGTCCCTGTTTAAAGAAATGTTTGAATAATCCTAAACCTATGTAATTCTTGTCCCTGTTTTAAATAAATGTTTGCATAATCATGAATCTGTATGTAATTCTTGTCCCTGTTTAAAGAAATGTTTGCTTAATCCAGAAACTACTTAAATTTTGTCCCTGTTTTAAATAAATGTTTGCATAATTCTAAAACTGTATGTAATTCTTGTCCCTGTTTAAATGAATGTTTGCATGATCCTAAACCTGTATTTTAAAATTTAAAATTTTTCACATTTATATATATATTAAATTTTAAGAATTTGTTTGTATAATTTTCGATTTCCCATTTGCAGTTTTTATACAATTTATTGTCAGATTGTATATTACAAATTTTCTACCCTTTTTTATACCTTACATTATCGATTTATATTGTATATCATGTTTGTATGTATTTTACTGTAAAGCGCCTTAGAGCAATTTCTGATTGGATAAGGCGCTATAGAAATTTTGTAAAATAAATAAATAAATATGTAATTCTTGTCCCTGTTTTAAATGAATCATGTTTGCATAATCCTGGAAATCAAAACTCATCAAAACATTTTTGTTTTAACTTCAAATTTAAATTTACAGTGAGATATGGATATCATGCAGCATTTTTTTCTTTACAATGAATACATTCAAACCATACAATTAATCAAACATTGCACATGAAGAGACATTAATTTACACATTAATTCATAAACAATTAATACTGCACAACATTAACCCTTGTAGATATCCAACCAATCAGACAGATGATTGAATTTGTTTGAAAACAAATAAATTATAACAATCAACTGCAAGGTACAGAGTTAACAACATTTCCATTACAGAGGTTTTCATGAATGCTAAATATAGCAATGATGCTTAAATTCCAAATTTCCCACAATCTGATTGGCTATTAAAGCTGTCACTAAAAGTTGTCACTTAAGCTACCAGGGTGAATGGAACACTGGACCTTGAAAGAGGTTGTTTTCAGGTATCTTGAGATAATAACATTTAGTCAAGTATGTTTTTCGACAGTTTGTAGCATTAGTAATTTAGTACCATATATATACATCCAAAACTACAATTAAATGAACTCAATCACATCATCACCATTCAGACCACAGAATTGATGTTAAATGAACACCAGAGCAACTAAACAGGGATAAACTCGTTGTTAGTAGCAGAGTGCAAGTTAAGGTACAAGTAATGTGATTTTCTCCCTACTGATGCGGTGGTACTAACCTGAAGAATTTTGTTCATAAATTTGAATAAATTGGCTTTTTAAAATCATAATAATTTATATACTTCTACATTTTCAGCTCTATCACATATTTAAGTACATGCACATTGCATGCATTATCTATGTTCCACACATTCCATGACCAGAAAACAAGTAAGTAGATTTCTGTATTCTAGTTCACAGTGAAAGTGCTAAAGGCTTTAATGTATTTACCTAATCAGAGCTGTTACGGGTGAGCATGTATAACGTGCAGCAAACATTTATTTAATTTGTCTCTAGCTCAATTTGATAATTTTGCATTATTTAGCATTTTGCTACACACATAACAATATTGCATTAATTAGCAATTTGCTACACACACACACACATACATGTTTGTATTACATTCAGACCGAGGACCCCATTGTATTTTCCATTGTTCAAATCCATGTACCCTAACCTTAACAATACCCCATACAACAGAATTCTTCCGAGGACGTGGTGATTCTTTTAGAAATCACAACCGAGGACCTGGAATTCTTTTGTTTAAGTCCTCGGTCAGATAGAGAAACAAACGCACACACACACACACACAATATATCTATGTTTTATAGTTTTAGGAAGTTAAGGGCGCTGTAAGCAGCCCAGTAAATCTTTCCAAGTGGATACCCAGTTTTGGTTTTGGTTTTGTGCTGTTTTAGCTTAAATTTGTTAATGATTCCCGAGGTCTCAATTGGATAAACTTGCATAACTTTGTATATATTATTCATATATTCATTACATGAATTCTGCATGGAAAACAAAGCAACATAAGCACTGCCAAAGTAAAGCACAATTACACTTGTTAAGCAATTGAGTGAAATGAACGTGCGAGGCTCGATTGCGACACTCGAGTGAGAATTAAGGTTAAATACTGCCTACACCAGGGAATAAGTTACTGTTGAACACATTTTTTTGAAAAATGCTACGATTCAGTATACAGTACAAAGCCTGCTATACAATACATGTATAAAATTATTTATTTGGTAATTTTGGGAATTGAGCATTTTTCTTATGCGTTGTAACACAATAAATCATCCCCTGCTGCACAGTGTGGAATGTTACTGAATTCATGTTAAACGTGTAAAAAGCTGTTATTTTTGATGGATTAATTTGCATGACGAAATCAAAATAGGTTACAGTACCGTCCGCCAGTTCCGGTTCTTCGTTGACCGAAACTCCTGTGAACAGAAAGCTTTTTGATGTAGTTATTGCGGCCAAATGTTATGCAGACTGTCTATTGATGAAGGCCAATGAAGTTATTGTTTCGATGCTACCCTTCTTGCAAATAGTGTACCTTCTCAAATACAGACATGTTTACTAAATGGAAATCACAGGGCAGGGGGGGAGGGAAGGGGGTTGGGCAAGGATGTGGGTAAGGAGAAAAAATAAGGTGAATGGAAAAAAGTGGGCAGAACTGAGGAAGAGGGGATACAGAAGGATGAGGGGAGCGCAGGTGAGAGAGAGAGCGTGAGAGAGCAAGAGGCGGGGGGGGGGGGAAAGGAGGATAACCTAGTTTATGTGCACTTTTTAAATCAGATATTGGCTACAAATTCATATTGATGTCAGTAAATGGATCCGGACTTTTACAAGGTATAAACATTTCATGATCTGTCTCCTTTGTGTGTATATAGAACAGTTCCTGATTCTAATGCTTATACCACTCTATACTGTCCTCCCATACAGTGATTTAAAGCACTCATACTGACAGTATGAACAGTTCCTAACCTTTTATCTGATCCTAAATTGCTAATACCTTTCTAAACTGTCCTCCGATCCCATACCATGCTTCAAAGCACTCGTCCCAACAGTATGAACAGTTCCCAACCTTGATCTGATTGAAAAATGATATGTTCTTCACATAATGTTGGTACGAGAGCTTTCAAGTGGGACATAGACAAGTACATGCACATAAGTACATACACACAGACACACAAGTACATAAGTATATAATGTACACACAAGGGTATAAAAGACAAGTGGGACATCTAGACAAGGACATACGGCAAGTACAGTATAGACAAACATTGTCTCAACTGGGTGCATGCTTAAATTATGTCTTAATAGATGAGAATGCAATTGGTCATTAGATACCTGTAGGTGAATCATTTCTAATTAATATTACCATTAAATTAAACTAATTAACATTAATTAAAATAAGTAAGTACTTAATGATTTTCCTATCAGCAATAATTGTAAATGATACATGTATGTATTCTAAACTGATTCTATATTAATTATTTATTACTTTACTTTAAATATCGTACTGTACATATACAATTAGCATGTATTGATAACCTATGCTGCAACACTACAACTATATGAAATCTGGTGAATTTCACACGAGAGTAAAGGGTACCATATTACACTTACAGAACAGTCAACATATACCAGTTATATACACTGAACACTTAACGCCTACATTACATCATAACAGTACCTCATAAATACATTATCATAAAGTTTACAGAAGCAAGCATGTAGAGTACATTGTTTCAATAGGGGTGTTGGCTGCTCGGTACAAAGGTGCTTTTTTTTTTCTTCTAGAAATATGTGCACATAATGCCATACTTCAGAGGGCCATACTGAAACCATGCCAAGTATATCTTCATTTAAAGCTGTATTAACCAGGTTGTTATTTAAACCACTTTGTATCACTCTGTGCCCACCCCCCCCACCATGCCCCCACCCCACCCCTACCCCAAAATACTTGGACAAGCTCTTTGGGTTTACCTCTCCCAAGTCATGGGGTCGTGAAACAGGGCTTAAAACCCCTCTTAATGAGATCCAATAAACTCTTATATGAGAACAATTTAATTATCCAACGTTAAATCATCTGAAAGCATGAAAGTCCACTGAATGGCCTAAGGGGAGAACATTATTAAAAAGTATATTTTGTGGATTTTGCAATTTAAAGGGTAGATCCACCTGATGCGGTGATACCCAACATAACAGATGGACCAATACACACCTGTTGAACTGTCATTGCCGATATAATGTACTATTTCCATCAGTGTCCATAATAATAGTAAGTAAAGCCAGGCAGAACATGGTGCTATAGGGATTTTTTAAAGTGTAAAGAACAGCTTCACAAACCATTATGGATGAACAATATCACAGCCCAAATAAATTCTAGAGAAAATTCCTTGATTTTTAGCAGGTAGCAACCAAGCAAGGTATTTTACGTCAAATTCAGACAGTAGTCCCAGATTCTCTTCAAGACATTTTATAAGTAAACAGCTAAAAATCCAGAACACACAGTGTATTTACAATTCACTTGTGTTCTTAGTACTTCACATGGATTAATCATCAAACAATTCCAAACATTTACATAACAAATATAAAACTGAGACATAACAATGTGGGGTGGAACAAGAATACTCAGCGATTTAAAGCTGATAGACGGGATCTCATAATTTACACGTCCAGGGAAATAATTTACTGTTCAAAAGTTTTGTGTAAAGGAGTTTTGAAGGAGCTCTGTGAAGTTTTTCAATTTAATGAAATACTTTGGTTCCTAGCTGTTTGAAAAATACTGCTATAAATCTTTTGACTTTTTAGGGCAATTTGACCATTTAGCGTAGTGCACTTTGCGATGCGGTACCGGATAAACTTATTCCTGGACGTCAAGAACTTACGTACCATCCAAGCGTGTGGTAATGCCCTGTTACAGTACCTGTCATACCTGCAGACGCTTTGCAGGGCTGCAGCTGGTTGCACTTGTTTTACAAGTGGGGCAATGAGGGACAGTGGCGGAGCCACGTAGGGGTATTGGTCAGGGGGGCGATAATAGTCTGTAGGGGCGCTTTCGAAACCCATCTAAGCGGAGCGCCACCACAGGTTGGCGTGGAGCGTACAGAATTTTTTTGAGTAAAGATACTCTCTAGATCGCCAAAAATGACCTTTTCCGGGCCTTGCTAATGTGCAGATAAACGAAGAATAAATAGGTGTCATCGCCATTTTGTCAGAAAATTACACCAACAAAATGTTAAAAAGGTATTTGAGAGCGCAATAAAAAGTCAATAATCGCGAATAAGTAAAAAGTGGTAAAAAGCTGAAAAGGGCGCCAGCAGTCCATTGGGAGTCCGTCAGGGGGGGCATCCGCCCCCTCTGACTGTATGGACGCTCCCCCGCTGATGAGGGAGCTGAAGCATCCTGCAGCTATCCTGCAGCTACTGTATCCTGCAGCAAGGCTGCATAAGACAATCTCTTCTACTGCATACATTGTGTAGTTTCACACAATAGGCTGCACTGCTGGTCTGCAGAGCTAATCTCTATTGTTCTGATAAATTAATTCAGCATTACTGCGTGAGATTTTTGCAGCTACTGCAGCCTTTCTTATTGACACAGTGCCTTCACAATGTTCACCAAATCTTAGAGCGCTGGGTATTACATGCAAAGAGATCATAGCCAATGGTCACATTAAGAAACGCTTCACGCTTTTCGTCGTGGACTGATCAATATAATTAGCCAGTCATAATACGTAGTTCGGTTGAATCGGTTCTGAACATTTCCTCACCAATCTGACCCTGTTTTTTCATATCAGTATTTATAACATAAAGCCAGCACTGCCAAATAGCAGGGTGCCATTGTCATGTTTTACGACCATATTAGGTAATATGACACATATTACATTTGAACAGCCGATAAGGAGCTCTCCATTGTTATGTATAAAGTACTATGTACATATTGTTATGTATAGAGTACTATGTACATATACTCTTACAATCCTAAATTGATGGAAATTCCCTTCAAATCATGTTTTCCAAAGTGGCATTTTGCCAGACGTAAAATGAAAAGGAATCTCTTTTCATAGACTGTAACAACGCTACAGTACTGTATATCAACTGGTAGTTAGCTAGCATGCATTTATACATAAAATGATGTAAATTAGCAATATCAGCCCAGAGTCATGTCAATTATATGCAAGTACAGTAGGCTGCTATAGGCTTACTTTTAAAGGTACATCCAAGTGCTAAAAGACCTAGCTGCTATTTAGGTGAAAACACTGCAAAGTATGAGACCTACAAACAGTGAATTTTTACTTAACATTACTTGTTCCATTTCAGTTGGGTGAGGAAGGGGGGGGGGGGG
>JAIPMN010014151.1:0-10497 GCA_020650975.1 Apostichopus californicus | reverse complement strand
TATGTTGTATATATTTAATATGTACAATCATGCATGCAATACTTAATCTGTGGTACATTATTTCCCATTGGTCTGTAGATGTTCTATCAGGATGTCAAAGTGTCATTGAGTATCGACCTTTAACCTCTGGCAGAGGAATGTCATCTCCTCTCCTGTAAATGTTACCTTGATTCTCGACGCAAATGAGGGAATAAAATCTGCAGGGCCCCCACATAACTTATATCAATTTATTTTGATATCCGTCTTTTATAACGTAACATCATATATAGTTTATAGCATACCAATAGAGACATGCCAGTAAAACCTGTTTTCCCCTCCATGCAGCTTTAAAGATTCACTAAGAAATCTACAGGAGTTGATGGATGAACTATTTTTTTTTCTTTCCTTCTTCACAAATGCTCATAGCTGGCCCCCCATTCACATTATATCTCTCAAATCCATACAGCTGTTTGGGAAATGAACTGTTTCACCAGGGGTATTTATAATCTGAGCATATCAACTCCATTGGCATTAAATGAAAGATATGCTGTTTGTTTCCACAATAGCACTGCATGTTAAAAAAAAAATGTCCAAAACAATCCCCTCAAAATACACTTGTTCTTTTAAAGTTAATACAGAATTAAGCAACATTTGGGGTAACCCGGGGGAACTGGGGGTAGCCTTGTGGTTTGAACCAAAACACATCGGAAAAAAAGGAAAAAAAATTCGAAAGAGCTTTAATATCTATGGATGTATCCAAAGTCAGATATGCCTGCTTTAGTTCTTGTGAGCCCTAGTATTCCTAGTACAGCTAGCTGGTTTAGACATTGAGGCATCCACGAAAGGCTGTTCATATTAAAATCCAGGGAAAAGACAGTTTATAAGGTGGGATACTAACTCATGACTTTATAGCTTTTCATTTATGTATGATGAACTTAATTGCAATCATATATTTTCAACTGTAATGTCTGTGATCATGGTTTGTATGTTGGTGAAACGGACACCAAATTCTGTTTATGTTTATGTAACAATGACCTCCAAAAATATTTTTTTTTAATTTTTCGAGACAATTTCCCAGGTTTTCCGGTTGCTGAACATATTAATCTCTCCCATCCCTCCATTAATAACCTCAAATGCACCCTCATAGCATCTGGTTTCTCATCCACTTAAGAGCGTAAACAAGCTGAATTGAAATGGATCCTGAAGACCAAAGTCACACTTGGTAGGTATTAACAAAGACTTTGGACTCTAAGTACTCAACCATTACACCTTCCATAAACCATGTCATCCCTCCTAAGCCCTTTGTATTTATGATGATGTTATTGACAATGTTGTTTCTGGTATTTTATTTGTATCCATATACACCTACTGTTTTGGATCCAGGGGCACCAAAACTTTCAAATAAAACTTCTTATATTGTACTCGTCAAGTCAACTAACTATGTCCTTGTTTTATATATATATATATAAATATAGGTGAGAATTTAGTTGAGACTAGTGGAACACTAGTAGTTGTTTCTCAGAGTTTCACGCGTTGACAGATCATCAAAAAACTGATGATCGCTGTGAAACTCTGAGTAACAACTACTAGTGTTCCACTAGTCTCAACTACTTCTCACCAATACTTTGCTCTGTTCACCGGACATAGAGCACTCTGCGCCAAGATAGACGCCAACCGTCCATAGGTATATATGTATATATATCTGTGTGTGTGTGTATGTGTGCAAACTGATGACATAAAGAGGTAGGTAACAGAAAACACAAAAATGTTGCAGAAAAGAAGTCATGCAACTTTACGGAAGGTGTGTCGTCTTTCAATCTCCGTGACGGTCTGCAGTAGCTACACGTAGCTAGGAACCTATCTAGTAATTAATAACATTGAAGATCTACATAGCAATCAGTCATTAACTCATCAGTATGCATGATAAGAGGAAGAAAACCCATCAGGTGGCACAAATGCTGCTGGATTTACCACAAACCCCAAAAGGTAACACTCGCAGAGTAATTTACAAAACACCTTTCGCTGTTCTGCATTTGACTACTCTCCACCTAGTCATATGAGGAGGGTTAAGATCTTACAGCTTGTGCTGCTTATCCAATTGTTATTATTAATATTTCAGTTATTTAATTTTGAAGGACTTTCTCTGTCTTGCTATTTTTTTTTGGGGGGGGGGTTCTTCTTTAGGCAATCATTGTTTAGATCTATAATCTGAAACTGTCAATGTCAAAGAAATTTGAAGCTTTATTAGCAAAAACAAGAAACCAAAAAAAAAACCTACATTCCAAATGATAATTATAATCCTTCTCATATCTACCGTAGATTACGGTGAAAAGAGGTACATTTTTCTGGTCCGATGTACTGACAAATGTTTCATGGTTCGGGATCGATAAATGGGATGCCTTTACATGAATTGCATTCACAACTAAGTATGTCAGTGTATTGATTAAATCTTTCATCTCGGTGGAATTCTATCTGACTTCTATAGTCGTTATTACTGTGGATGTGTTTTTTCCCTACGTTATTCTTATTACAAACAGGGATTTCTAGTACCTTATATAAAAGCCTTGATAAACTAACTGTCCATGGATTTCAACTCTTGATGGGTTCAATCCTTATGGTCGTTATAGTGCTTGCATTATGGCATTAAAAGTCATGAGAGTAATAAGATGTGTGGGTGACAAATTTGATAGAAAATGAATTTTTTGAGTAAAACAAAAACCAAAACACAGCCAAAGGTGAATGTCTTACTCCGGACTGTTACGTCTGCGCGTAACTACATGTTTTGAAAACTTTTATAATCCATACATTTTATTGATAATAGTTACTGCGCTAATACATTACGGGCAAACTCAGAATTCTTGTTTTAAAGGCACAAACCGACCAGAATTTATTGCTCTGGGGGTAAACGATAAGGATCGACACATCAGTTATGTTCATGTTCACATGTGTGTCTATATATATATATGTACATAGATATATGTGCACACATGTCAGAAACTAAAACTGTACAGAAGCATACACTAATTACAACAATGCATTTGTGGCAGGATACATAAGCACAAGCTTAATTATGTCACTTAAGATTGAAATATTATATATATTTAGTTCTTGCTAATTATACTGAATATGTAAATATAAGGATTTGCCCAAGAAAGTAATGGATTCGTTTTTTTATATATATAAAAAAAAACCTATGAAATCAGATATCTTTAATGACGTGCATTTGTTTACTTCAAATTTGAGTTTTAATTTCTGACAAACAATTGATCATCTAATATTATCTGTTTCATTAGAAAGCAGTATACGTCAGGCGTGTATAAATTAAGGCTACAATTGAAACATTAATTAAGGCTTCATTATACACATTGTAATTAAATTGTGTACTTAGCAATAATTTGGCTCAAATATATTTGTCCCTCTTTTGATGGGAGCTAATATTCTGACTAGGAATTCCCACATATCCAGAATCCCTTTTCTTTTCCCCCTTCATCATCATTCCCCAAAATTGTTTTTTCCGAGAGAAAAAACTTGGGACGTAAGTCAATCGATCATACCACGTATAACGGACGTTTTTTTTCTTCTTCTTATTGCACTAGCTGCAGAATGATATTCAAGTCTCTCTATAATGTATTCTCTTCACACCTTATCGGGGAGAAGATGGATGCAAGATAAGGAACTTGGATGTTACCTTAGTTAAGATTGCCTCGTAAAAAGTAGCAAAATGACTGAGGAATGTTTCCTCTTGATGGTCCTAAAAATCAGATGAAAATCTTGTAAATAATATATAGCAGAGAAATTAGAAAAGGCTTATACAGTATACTATGTAGGTATGACTCTCACCAATAGAAATACTTCACTACACAGTATAGCTATGAAAAGTATTGCCATGAAAAATTGAAAAAAAGGAATAATAATAAGAAAGAAATGAAAATTGAGGCAGATAATTACTGAAAATTCAAACTTGTGAATGGGAGACATGATTTTTTTTTTTTGTCTTGAGAGATAAATTTAATCTCCAACAAGTCTGACATATGATGTGTATAAGCTAATATCCAGATGTTGGTACCAGCTGATACATCACCATGGCAACATGATAAAATCAGAGCTGTTGAAAGTATATATAGATATTAATACACAGATGAGCAATGAGTTGATACATTCATACAGATATAGGAGGAAACAATGTAATAATCCTTGCTTTAGCTCCTACGTATGGTTGCTGCGTCTTTGCACGACATAATCAGCAGCCAGCATGCAGACAGACCAAACCATTTCCCTTTAAAAAAGTTGTTTGATTTGAATTAATTGTCACAACCTGGGTAACTCCGCACCCAACCCCTTAAAGGGGAAGTCTCTGACACATACATACTCTGTAATTATAGCCCAATTACACCAAAAAAAAACACCGCCATGCAATATGTTAAAATTAGGTGGAAACTTCCAGAAAGGTTTCCAAATGAAAGATACAATTTTTCTGCAAATGAAGGAAACGGTAATAATATTATTCACAGATTAATTATGCGTAAGAACATGGACATTGTAAATTAGTTGTAACCCCCAGCTGGTTATCAATTTGTTTTAGGGCTATATCCAATATTATGTTAATACATGCAGTATATACACACACTTAAGTCTACAGACAGAATGATACAACGAAGGTACAACCAGGGAGTTGTTATGTTTCCATAACAACTCCCTGCAGTACAACTAACCTTATCAAAAATGTTCAGACAATTGATATTTTCAAGAAACTGCTAAAACATTACCTACATTGTACAAGCATAAAATAGTTAGTGCCATATAAATGTCTCATACCACCTTTGAACAACTTTTGTTGCTATTGGCAATATATAAATGTTTCCGATTGATTGATTGATTGAAACTCAATAAGCAGATTTAATTCATTGCCGCTCAGAGGAAATATCATTTCCTTTCTGGATGATCCAACAGCTGACCATTAATTACAACAAGTAAGTATTGATACAACATGCACAAAACTGTCAATTAAAATCAAACATGTTGGTCAATTGATAGGTTATCCCATTTGAATATATTCTCAATCAACTCTTCTTTGACCTACATGCACCCAACATTATACACGGCAGTTTCTCTCACTGAGAGTGGTATAATCCTGACATTTAGTTTTAGGTTTCTAAATGTTCTGAAAATTTGTTTCAGAACTCCAACCTTTGGTGAGTATCCTAGTTACGAAAAAAAGATTCTGTTTTCATATTAATTAAATTTCGAGCATGTTTTTGAGTTTGGTGGGCAATGCATATTAATAATATTTGATTTTTATACAGCGCTTTACACCAGCGATAGGTCTCAAAGCGCTTTACAGACGTTATATTACCCCTGGTCAATGATAAACCTGTCCCAGAGACAATCCCTCCAGTCGGCAGCAGTTATATACTGCGCCCAATGACAAGTTACCTCACAGGTACTCATTTAACCCCTGGGTGGAGAGAAGCAAGTGAGATAAAGCATCTTGCCCAATGAGGACACAACGCAATGAACTAGGCATGAGTCGATCTAGCAATCCTTGGATCACGAGTCCGACGCCTTAGCCAATTGGTCACCACACTCTCACAGAGCCACCACGCTCTCTATATAACACAGATGATGTCTTTTAAGGTGTTGACAAAATCAAACGTGACCAGTGTAGAACCCAATTGGTATCAACTAGTCTCGAGTCTGACCAATGACACCACTAACGTAGAACCCATAATAGAGACATGTAGAGTATTTCCCCTGGGAGTCACCAGGTAGCTAGGAAGACTATAAATTAATTTGATCTAACCCAACCTCCAGGTCAAGTCACTAGACTATACAATATCATTTTGAAACTGTAATTAAAATATAATTAAAGTATAAAAACATATTACAAAACATGCCAAGGCCTCTTGGCTTGAACACCCCGGCAAAACGCATGCCTGGCATCCTTTTGATGTCATACAGAACCTCCGTTGGAAAAACAGCTGATTCCGACCGTGACCAGTGGCTATATATCGGTCAGTAATACCCTTGTCGGGATGTATGGCGTTAAATATATACATATATCGATACCTCGAGCCAAACCAATAACCCCCATAACCAAATAGAAAAGCAGGACGGATACCGCCCTGCACTCAAACTTGTGTTAAAGCTTCGGATATCAAGTATCGGCAATATATATTTTTCTATCGGTCTGACTTCCAGTAGTAGCCTACATAACTTATAGAACTGTTTCAATTATTAAACTATATATATATGAAACGAGACAGGTCTGCAGCATCACCGGGACAACAACCGTCTCCGGGACAACAACCGTATCACCCTGTCAGATTAAGTCAATTGTGTTATCAATTATGGGCAGCTAGAGAAAAAAATGGACACCACCCAAAATAGGTCTTAAAAACTTAAGAAAGAAGGAAGAAATGATTATCGATATAAACTGGCTGGAATGAATCGCAAAATTGTTTCGAAAATGTCGCACAGCCTCATGAGATCGAGAAATGCAGACGAGAACTTAGCCGGCCATAAAGTACTTTCAACTCTACATCCATGAGATTGGCCTCAGAAATTAGTATCCCTGGTGACCTGTGTTAGGTAAACACATCCTGACTTACTCATTAATATATGGTTTTATAATGAAAAAGAAATAATTGCTTTTAGCCTTTATAACGCTAGTCTCTTATGCAAATATAAAACAGTAACTCTCTTAAAGAAATAATGAGCCGTTACAGAGAAGAGATATGAACAAGTCGAAAAAATTCCAAGGACTTTATCAAGTTTTTTTGGAGTATCAACTATGCAACTTTTCAAAAATTAATAATCCTTAAAGCCCTTTATAGAATTTTTTTTAAAGAAAGCTAAATATTTCATTGCTTTAATTATGTCTCAACAGTTAATTTTGACTATAGACAGTTCTGCATGTGCCCTACAATATATCACCTGTCTAGGGATCAGCAATGTGCGACAAAAAGGAAAAAGACAAACGGAATAAAAAATAAAGAGATACGAAAGGAAACAAACTAACACCTCGACAGCACGCGTGGAAAGTGCAAAGCTACGTATAGCCCCATGGCTTTGCTTTAATACCTTCTTTCTGTCGACGACGTGAGACACAAAATAATAACTGTGGATCATTTTCATGGCTACAAGAGATTATGCTCTAGGCTTCTGAATTCCTCTGGGTTTGAGGCTGTATTGAAGGAAAAGACATGATACATATGCAACTATCATATTTCCTTTTCTAAGATAATGTGATAGAGTTGCTGCTTATGATAACAGCCATCCACATCGGGAGCAGCTATAAAGACTATCTAGGTTTCTTTCTGATGGGAAATACTCTACCACGGCTCTATTGGAAAGTGCAAAGACTTTAGCAAGTCTAATGACTTGAGCAAGTCTAATAATTAATAATGGCATGCCACAGTACCAATAATACTATATTGAAATGTTATGCATTTGATATGCTTTATTTTATTTGTTTTGTTTCTTCTAATATGGACTATTAAAGGTCTATAATACAACATAGAAATAAGTATATACAGACAATGCCAGGGTTTTTGTTAAGAAATGTAGTAGGTGGGTCAAGTTGAAAAGTAGCGGGACTGTCTGTACGCGGACATGGGGGAGGGGTCTAAGGGGAGGCGGTGCCGCCCTCCCCTTTGCCGGAAAATTGCAATTTAAAAAGTCTCTAGATGCAAAATGGTGCAATATACAGCTGTTTGGTCAATGATATTGCCCCCTCCCAATCACCCCTTTCTTCTGTCCTATTTTTCTTTTTTTCGATTTTTTTCGTAATTTTTTTATTTTTTTTATATTTTTTTTTACTGAGCGTCGCAAAGTAGCCTGAATGCTGCACAACACGATTCATACAATATAGATATACATGTATACGCACAATGCTGCACAACACCATTAATACAACATAAAAAATATTATCTATAGGATCAATTTCATGCTGGGAAAGTTGAATGCTCGCTTCCTGAAGGGAACGGAAAACCGTAAATTAATACTTTCATCAGCTCAATTGAATTATGAAGTAACAGAGAAGTTTCAAACTATCACTCTACTGTTATATATATCCATTAAAGGTTGCAATTACCAAAAAAATAAAAAAATTAAAGATTATAAAAGCAGCCGTTTGACTTGACTCGACCAGTTAATCGATGTTGTTCATTACTATAATTATCAGAGTAGATAATTTATAGCTTTCTGGCTAGTTCAATTCATTTTACAAAGTCTGATTTAAAAGTAAGAAACTATTAAAACTTGAAATTTCAGCAACACGTGCTAAGGATCTTGAATATTTTTTTCAACATTACTGCCATTCATGAAGCCCATGTCTGGATGTAGATGCGATTGCTACACTATCAGGGAGGCATTTAAAACAGTGTGAACACATCAGATCGAACCCTTATATGTTTATTTTACGCTTATAATACTCAAGCGGTTCGGACAAATGGCCCGCACTGCATAATGCTTGCTGTAAAGTACGGTATTCTTAATTGGAGATCATTTGCACCTTAACAAGTTCGCTTTTCTTTTTTCTTCAAAAAGGGCACCATAAATTTTTGGCTAGAGATTGATTTGAACCTATAAAGTACAGGACTATCAGGATTAGACATCCCGTGCAGCTCGTATCAATTAAGTTTAACATTATGCTATCCAGACCATCAGCTTACGTACATGGTGGCACTTCCCCTATAAACCATTCCTAAGCGGGCTGCAGGTCATGTCACCTGATCATTGGTTACCATCCTGCAGTTTATATAAGGTTACTCTCTTTCTACTCCTTTTTCAAACCCAGAACTGACTTGCTTAAACTTTCATTCAATACAACCTTATAAAACAGCAGGGAACAGCTGGCCTCAGGTTTCAAGAGAAACTGGATTCAATTTTGTATTTATAACATATCGGACTTATTGTATACTGTATTAATCTGTTAGAATATTAATTAAAGACAACCTTGATGGTAGGATCTTTGGAGCTTAATTAAACTAGAAAGGTGATGACAGTTTGATCCAAGTGAATTAAACAGCAAAACAAAGACACAGTTCATTTAACATGAACCTCTTGTATAAAGGACACACACCCCAATGGAACTAATTTTGACACCATTGGCCAGGTTGACAGGAGAATACAGATAGTTATTTCCCAATCACTTTTGTGACTGTTAACGATTTGCTGATTAACTCTCATTGACGACCTGGAATTGCTTCTAATCACTATTCATATTGATATTATGAAAAATGAAAGAACTACTCTTCTGTTTTGTTCTTTTCTTTCTCCAATTCAAAAGTAAATGACAAACTCTTTTGTAAGTTTCTTACAATCTCTACCAATAATCTATTTGACACACCATCAGTGTTCTAGATCGGAATAATTAAGTCATATTTCTTCGTCAAAATAATGCAACTAATGCATCGTGGCAACAATTTGATTCATCCTACCCAAGTTGGAGATTGCAATTGATCAAACACTATTAAAGACACCCACTTGAACCCCCCCCCCCCCCTGCCAAGTGAATGAAGGATAACTGGGCACATGACTAATGAACTTTGATTGAATCTTCAACATTTTATTATCACTGAGATCACCTATTTTTCAGATCGGTATTTAATCACATTAAAAAAGCAAGTTGGATAACTTCAATTTTTTCTCGTTCTCTCTCTCTCTCTAATCATTAATTGCAATGAGCCTAGACTACATTCAAATTAATGAGCACTGTTGTCATGGGATTTCAATATCGGAAAGCGTCAACAAATTGATCATCAACATCAAGATTTAAAAAGAATGTTCAAACCAAAGTCGATATAGAACGTGTGATGTTTTCACTTGAAGAACCCGAGATGCAAACATTGTGATTGCTCTGTATGAGGAAGGTCGAAGCCCAAATTCTGTTTCAGGTATTCAGTGTGTATAAAGTGGGAAGCCTATAGGTTTGAATCCCAGTGGAGGCTGAAAGTTTTTATACTGTTCTGGATTTTCCAACTCATTAAAATTTAAAATAGACAGACAGATAGACATATAGAGGGCGTACTTCACTTAAAAACTTAGTTCTCTATCAATTGAAACTTTGCTAGTTTCAAGAATTTATAGATCTCTTGAAGTTACAACCTGTCCATCCCTGTCAGCCTATTTTCTGTCTTTTCAATTTTTTTCATCAAAAATTAAATAAAAAATGAATGTATCAAATATGTCACAAATTTACTATTTTTAAAAAACAGCATCACATCTGTTACATAAATGAAATTGTCTTTAATATTTCTAAGGTTTTCATAACAAGGCCATATATATCAATGACAAATTAAATGCCAATTTTCCCTCCATAATATTTACTTAAAAAACCAAACAGTTCATCTGCCAAAAGATTGAATGCCTTGACAGTATATTCACATTCGACTAAATTACTTGCAATTATGGTAAACATAATTGCATTGACACATTACTGTATGCACGGAGGACAGTAATTGTCAGAGTCTCGGCCGAGTCAGATCCTGCAAGACAACGAGGCATCTCCTCCCCTTA
>JAIPMN010014146.1:0-12617 GCA_020650975.1 Apostichopus californicus | reverse complement strand
CCCCCCCCCCCACTCAAAAGTACCTTCCTACGCCACTGGAAATCATTTACAACATGTGATGTATTGTGAACTTATCTTATTGCAGAAGACAATGAGATTTTGAAAATCAGTTTTCATAAGTTTGTCTTTAACGTTTTGTCTCGTGTTGTTGTGAAGTGCACACGTACCCAATTGAAGTGAGCAACCGCTAACAGCATATGTTAACAAATACACAGTTCTTATAAATAGAGGGCAGCAATGCTAAATATGAACTGAATTGTAACAATAAAGTGATATATGTCATACTACAAACAACATGACAAAGTAAAGACGAGAAGAGCCAAGGGTTGAGTTTGTTTGTACACAGTGCTTTCTTATCCTTTACAGTGTTAACAATTACTCATTGGTAGAATGATATTCTTACAATAGTCGTAATATCTTACCAAGTATAGGGTCTTATAGAAATCACTTGTGTAGAAAGATGTGGGTTCTATACTATTAAAAACCTGGTGATAAGAAAAATGAAGGAAAAAAAAAAACAAAGGGAGAAAGAGGATGCTTTTAAAAACCACAAGAGGAGAAAAATTAAAACTAAGAGGTAAAAAGGTCAGATGAGCAGAATTAACTTGAATGAGATAACTCACTCTTTCCTGCTGCAAGTTGTGATGTTTGAGAAAACTCACAGTTCAAATGAAATCATTTACAGCTTTTAGTTGCAAACTAATAGCAAAGAAAGGAACCCAAGTTCCTTCTTTGATATTGTGTGTATCTTTCATAAAACAATGGCTGTTAACGACTCAGTAATAATAATAACTATTAGTGGCAGGACCGATCATAAACTACACCACAGAACCATCGGCTACGTAAAAATATATAATATATGCGGAATTTAAAAAGTGAAAGGGAACAGCATCATCCCCATACCGTAATCCTCATATCCATCAACCAACATACTATTACACACTAAAACAACTCAACAACCTCAAACTCACAGAGATACGTAAAGAACTTATTCTTGATGAACAAAATCTAAAATAATTTGATATCCTGACGTCACAAACTGATCGATCACAACAGAAACAAGAGCTCATCATTTGAGGTATATTTGCTTGCAGAGGTTACACCTCGATCACAGTGAACAACTTAACTAAGAATGAGTGATTCACTTGTAATTAATTCCTATATACATCGTTCGTCAGTGTGAGGTTCTGCCTCATTAATATTTAGGTGCGGAATTTGAGGGATTCTACTGATGGTAAGTAAAAGGTTCTAAAATGTAGGACCATACAAACCTAAGCTATTAAAAATCCTGTTGCCATAGTAATGCTGCTTTATGCTTAACTTGGTTTAATGCCCAGAGCAAACTATAATACATATTCATTGTATGACATGCTGCTATATAACCAACTGTATAACATTTGCAGTAACGTAGTGCCATAAAGTATCTGGGATATGATATATGTAGCACTACAGTGCCACCATTGCCATGATATGTGGCAGTACAGTGCCACCATTGTCATGATATATGTAGCAGTACAGTGCCACCACTGCCATATATGTAGCAGTACAGTGCCATCATATGTGGCAGTACAGTGCCACCATTGTCATGATATGTAGCAGTACAGTGCCACCATTGCCATGATATTTATATGTAGCAGTACAGTGCCACCATTGCCATGATATATGTAGCAGTACAGTGCCATCATTGTCATGATATATGTAGCAGTACAGTGCCACCATTGTCATGATATATGTAGCAGTACAGTGCCACCACTGCCATATATGTAGCAGTACAGTGCCATCATTGCCATGATATGTAGCAGTACAGTGCCACCACTGCCATATATGTAGCAGTACAGTGCCATCATTGCCATGATATGTGGCAGTACAGTGCCACCATTGCCATGATATATGTAGCAGTACAGTGCCACCATTTGCCATGATATATGTAGCAGTACAGTGCCATCATTTTCATGATATGTAGCAGTACAGTGCCACCACTGCCATATATGTAGCAGTACAGTGCCATGATATATGTAGCAGTACAGTGCCATCATTGCTCTGATATGTGGCAGTACAGTGCCATGATATATGTAGCAGTGTCACCATTGCCATGATATATGTAGCAGTACAGTCCTACATCCACAGCATGGAGATATTGTTATGACAAAGAACCCAGTCCTATGTCTGATATTGATACAATAACCAGTAACAACCCCATGACAGTTCAATCAATGGGCAGATATGCATCAAGGGAGGCAATGATGGGTGTGAGAGTTGGTTACAGGGAGGTAAAGGACAGGAGCAGGAAGAGTAAAGATGATGGTGTACAAAGTTAACAATGGGCAGGTGACAACTGTCATGATGACAATGTACAGGTAACAGAAAACACACAAATGGCCGACCTTCATTCAATTTCACGTACAATATGACATCTGTAGAATTGGGTACAGCTCCTGAGTTTACTACCAATAGAAATCTTAATCCTGGGATTAGAAGTAGCCTGAGAACCTTTAATTTAATATCAGTTGTATCATGATTTAATTCCTAATCTGACTAAGACCACTGCCCCTTGAGCACACAACAACAGATAATACCTCCTTTATATAACAACTAGGATTTCTTCTTCTAATAAATACCTATATTAATCTAAATACTCGCAGAATTCCACTTTAGGAATTATCAAACCTCATCTTTGCAGTAATCCACCTTAAACTATCTTCAAACATCCTTCATAAAGAAATTCATCTTCAGGAAGATGAGAATTATTCAAATTGTCTACTGCCATTTTTATTTTTATTTTTTCTCTCTTCATTACATTCTAAACAAAGCAAGAAATCCCCAAACGTTTTCATAAATCCTTACTTGTTAGAAAGAGAGAGAATACGAACTATGAGAATCACCAGAGACAAGTTACAATTTCCAATGTTCACTTCTAAATGTTCAAAAACTATATTTAAAAAAAAAGAAAAAAAGAGAAACAATAAACCCTCCACGTGGTAATTTTGATTTTAAGCAACAGTTTAAAATTACAAGAAAGAGTACAAACCATATTACAGAATGAAACAAAATTAGCAATTTCTATTAACGCAACTATAAATTCTTTTTCGGCTACGACACAACTCCATAGCGCATCTATCTCCCTGTTGGTTTACCTACAGTTTAAAAATTGAATTCTTTATATACAAAATTTCATTGGCATTTTCATATCCCACAAAGATAGAAAGAAAAATTAAATAACATCCACAGTCCTTGAGGAGAAATTCAATGGGATTATTTTTATTCTTATTAAGTCTGAACTTTTGATTCATTCAAATCCACAATGAAAACTGTTAATATTCAATATTTACCTTCATGTAGTAGTACTATTCAATTTCCACCCATTTCCATATTTTTCTTTGCAATTTGTCTTGTTATTTCACTTTTCAACTTCCACAGGAAGAAAAAAAGAGCAAAAATGAAACAGAAAAACGGACAGAAGTAGAAGAAGAAGATGGAGAAAAAGAAAGAAAAGAAAGAAACAAGGAGGCTTGCTCAGAAAACTCTCAACATCTTCTCAGAGCAAGCAATATAAGTTCTTAGATGCAATTGTGAGAATAAAGATATGTTTGAATAGACTCAAAAGTTAAACTCCCTAAAAAATACTTGAATTCACACACATCACTTCAAGATGTTTATTTTTACTTTGTTACAACATGGTGCAGCTCATTCTTTCTTCCTCATCCACCACAAACTGCTTTCTAAAATAGACCAAAGTTAAGAAAATATGAACACTGCTTATTTTATGAGATTGATAGTGAGGGTACCCTATTATCATGATTCCATAAATCGGTAATGTTTATCTTTAAGCAGGAATCTAACGGATAATCAACAGACTGTAAGGATGCAATGATCCCAGATATCAGACCGTACAAATGCGCTAATCGACTAACTTTGTGAGGTAATGAGGAATGCTTCCAAGGAAGGTTATAGCACGCACTAAATAAACAGCAGCCATGATGTGATAGGGAGGTACAATGCTAGCAATCAATCACCTCAAGCAACTCAACATTCAAGCAAACTTAAGGGACAAAATGGTCATTCCAGACACACCAAAATGCAAGCATTGGTTGAAAGGTAGAATGCCCTCAGACAGCACAATTCTACACAAACCTTACAGACATTGCAATGGAAGGGTAGAAGCTTCCAGACAGCAATTCTACACACACAGACATTGCCATGGAAGTATAGAATGCTTCCAGGTAGTAATTCTACACACACAGTGACATTGCTATGGAAGTATAGAATGCTTCCAGGTGGTAATTCTACACACAGACATTGCCATTGAAGTATAGAATGCTTCCAGGTGGTAATTCTACACACACAGACATTGCCATGGAAATATAGAATGCTTCCAGGTGGTAATTCTACACACACAGACATTGCCATGGAAGTATAGAATGCTTCCAGGTGGTAATTCTACACACACAGACATTGTCATGGAAATATAGAATGCTTCCAGGTGGTAATTCTACACACACAGACATTGTCATGGAAGTATAGAATGCTTCCAGGTGGTAATTCTACACACACAGACATTGCCATGGAAATATAGAATGCTTCCAGGTGGTAATTCTACACACACAGACATTGCCATGGAAGTATAGAATGCTTCCAGGTGGTAATTCTACACACACAGACATTGTCATGGAAATATAGAATGCTTCCAGGTGGTAATTCTACACACACAGACATTGCCATGGAAATAAAGAATGCTTCCAGGTGATAATTCTACACACACAGACATTGCCATGGAAATATAGAATGCTTCCAGGTGGTAATTCTACACACACAGACATTGCTATGGAAGTATAGAATGCTTCCAGGTGGTAATTCTACACACACAGTGACATTGCCATGGAAATATAGAATGCTTCCAGGTGATAATTCTATACACACAGACATTGCCATGGAAATATAGAATGCTTCCAGGTGGTAATTCTACACACACAGACATTGCCATGGAAGTATAGAATGCTTCCAGGTGGTAATTCTACACACACAGTGACATTGCAGTTCTATGCTACCAGTTGGTACTCCCAAGCAATGTGTTAGAGGGCTAAGCTAAAGTACATGGTTAGCAGCCTTCATTGCAACCTTGTTTTTAAGTTTCATTAAGCCATTACCTCACATGACTCATCTATTGGTAGACAGTAGAGCTATGACCTAAGTGTGTTGTACTCAATTGCATTCACATTGATCTCAGCGTGTTGTACTCAATTGCATTCACATTGATCTCAGCGTGTTGTACTCAATTGCATTCACATTGATCTCAGCATGTTATACTCAATTGCATTTACATTGACCTCAGTGTGTTGTACTCAATTGCATTCACATTGATCTCAGTGTGTTGTACTCAATTGCATTCACATTGACCTCAGTGTGTTGTACTCAATTGCATTTACATTGACCTCAGTGTGTTGTACTCAATTGCATTCACATTGAGCTCAGCGTGTTGTACTCCATTGCATTTACATTGACCTCAGTGTGTTGTACTCAATTGCATTCACATTGATCTCAGTGTGTTGTACTCCATTGCATTTACATTGACCTCAGTGTGTTGTACTCAATTGCATTCACATTGACCTCAGTGTGTTGTACTCAATTGCATTTACATTGACCTCAGTGTGTTGTACTCAATTGCATTCACATTGATCTCAGCGTGTTGTACTCAATTGCATTTACATTGGCCTAATTGCATTCACCTTGGTTGCAATCACACCTTGGTGTGTTCCCCTTGAATGCACTCGTACAATAACAAAACAGATAACACTGTCTGTGACACAAATAAAGACTAAATTGCTATGAATACTTGTAGCAGTCACTCTGTAAGCTTCTTGGGTTCTGGGTTAGGACCACTAGACACTCACTACTAGTATGAAATCAGAAAAGCGTGAAGAACTCTAAAGAAATAAATACCAAACTATTTTGCATATCAATCCACGCATAGCTGCTATTTGACAAAGGGACAGAGCCACAAGATTTGCCATCTTAAGACACTACAGAACCTTTCCATTTTACTAAGCTTAGGCAATTATTTCTCATATAGATTGTGTTAGGATTCTCAAGTTGCCATCAAGACAAAAAGGGGTCAAGTCGGTCGGAAAGTTGCCCTATATATAGAAGAATTAGTATCTGTTAAGACTAATACTATCACTCAATTTACACAAAATATCTGTATTTTTGTTATCTGTACATTACCCTGGAGAATAACAAAAAAAATATAACAAAAGGTGAGAGGAGACAGAATTTGGTAATAGCCATTACCTCCAATTTGAAATGTGATGGGTCACTAGACCACCAACTTTAAAAGGATCACCAATGAGGTTCCATTTTGAATAATGAAAGGATGAAACAGAACCTCTAGATATCAGAGGACAAGAGCAACAAATAATAAAACAAACTATGACCAAACAATGTTAGTAATTTTGGTGGGAAAACAATAAGAAGTGTGGTTGGAAGAAAACAGTTGCTACCATGGTAACCTATCAGCCATCAGAATTCGTAATCCTTCTCTGCCATGTCTATCGCCCATCTAAATTTGTCCCTCTGGGTTCGGTTGTAGACTTTCTCGATAGGAACTTCCCACTTCTTACACCTGTTACGGCAAAAAGGAAAAGGGGTAACAACTTGTAAAAATCTGTTACAAACTGCAAAATCTGAACAAACTTACAGCGGATACAACTAAATCTCCAGCCTTAATAATATGATATGGTGGGTGCTCTTCCCTTTATCAATAACTTCACACCTGTAGAAAGACACATTTTGTGTGCCTTGAGGTACAAGCCCCAGATAATTGGTAGGTCTGTAAGTTGCCCAAGCCTACTTGATATATTTTAGGCCACCAAAACTTCAAAAGCTGTATTTACTTCTGAAAGTTTCCCCCAAAATATGACCTTCAAGCTGAAACAAAACACTACAGAGTTAGCTCTTTCACGAGATCTTACAAACTGTTTATAAAGGAAAACAAAAAATCATGTCATTGGCAATAAAAGCCATGGTTCCTGCTTCAAGTTAAGTTCTTGTCATCTCGTTCTCCTTAAAGGGAGTGACCTATCAGTTGTGTCCAGTTTTTTAAATTTTGTTTTTGTTTTATTATAATTAAATCATTCCATACTTGTTCGTTCTTCCTGTTTATCAACTGATACAGAGAAGTTTGATGTGAATGATACTCACCAAGCGACACTTATACGGGGATCCAAGTAGTTGAGTTTGGAGGTACCGAGGGCAATTTCCTTGTTCTCCTCTTTGTCTGTGGCTTTCATCTCCAGCTTGGCCAGCTGGTCCTCCAGCCTCTCAACTGCTTTCTTCTTACGCTCAACCAACCTGGAGGAGCAACCAACCAGCAATAATTGTTAAGGACTCATCAATATGGCAGTGTTGGAAAACCATGTTTGATCTCCCGCCAACACACTTCAAACAACTATTGATGTCCCGCCTGTGTTAGCGCAGCGAACACACCGAGCATGAGAAACGTGGTCCAGGGGCACGCCTGAGGGCCCCAGCGCGGTCAAGGGGTAGAACCCCTCGCTGGGGTCCCAATATTTTAATTGTGTCCGGCGATAACAAAAATTGCAAGTTCGGATGCAAAATACTGACAACTTTTCGAATTTACATTGTCACGAAACTAATGAAAAACTTGGAAATGACAAGTTAAGAGTAGCTACATTATATTATGAAATGTTATAAAATGAAAAGATATTTTATCTTTTTTTTTTTCACTTTTCGCGCTCTTTGCTTTTCTTTCTTCAGCCAGGCTGGATTTCCCGCGAGCATCGTGGATTTCCGGCAAACCTGGTTTGGAAGGTTCGGCAGGTGTTCCAGCCCTGCAATTCGGAAAGTGTTGGGTGCAACATTTCTAAAACAAAGCGATTCTTCGAAGTCATATATTCTTATGGATGTGCAGCTCAGGTGACCAACCTGATGGTCAAAGCACTACTGGCTTCTCACACAGAGATAAAAGGTCATTTGCTACATATCTCAAAGTAACCCGTAGACATTTCTTTGATGTGTCACACGGATGATGCTTGTATACTTTACAATACCACATTTATCACTGATATTGCAAAGAAACAGAAAATATATTCAAGTACGACCGAAAACACATGACCATCAATGTTCAAATTTATGTAAGTATGTGTGTACGAACCATGTTCATTGAAAGGCCAGCAACGGTCAAACTTTCATACACTGTGTGTTGTACCACTGTTATTCCTTGGCCATGCATCTACTCTTCGATGTGAGATTTCCTTGGAGGTGGGGCAGCTAATTGACTAATATTCAGCTGTTTGTACATTAGCATTATGTCCAAAGTCACCCTGTGGTTGACAGCAACTAAATACAACTCTTGGTGGAGACCAATCTGACAAGCATGTTAGTGCACATTTGGCGTGATATTGTTTGTAATCAGAACAACTCAAGCTTTGAGTAGTTGTCATTTCTCATAGTACTCTGGACACCTTGTGGTGACAATCTACGACTTTACTTTCACAAACATTCCAATTCATGCTGCCGTTCACTTACTGTTTCATTTTCTCGTTCCTACTCTGCTTGTATTCATTCCGGACAGATTTCAAATCCTTCTTGGCATTCTTTATGGCGGTCATCTTGGCCTTGACTTTGTCCTGCAGGTTCGCCATCTGTTTGTCAAAAGTCTTTGGGGCAGCACGTTGATGGTTGCATAAGACTGCTACAGCCCGGTTGGCACGGTTGTAGGCCAGCAGCTTGGATGGTATACTGTCCTCAGCTGTGATAAAGAACAAAGTAACCTGAGCTGCTAAGGACGACACATACATACAGGAAATAATACACCGTGGGGTCTCCAAGATGATAACAATTAAGTTGTAAAGAGATTACTAAATAAATGGTTTATCGTTTCACTGAGACACAATGAAGAAGATCTGGAACACCATGGGCTTTCAGATTTTATTAAAAACCAAGTTTGTTTCTGAGTAAATATAATTTGGACAAGACAAGAAAAATACAAGACAAGGCAATAAGTAACGAAGAAATGATTGTAAACATAACCCATCTTAAAACAATCAAGAACAGCAGAGAGCTGCTACCAAAATCCGTCCTATAGCAATGGCTGTAAATGAGTGTACCAATGAAGCATTTCACATATGTGTAAATACATATATATGTATAGAGCATTTCACATGTGTACATATATATAGAGATAACATTACACATGTGTACATATATATATAGATAACATAACACATGTGGACATATATATATATTTTTATATAGATAACATTACACATGTGTACATAGCATTTCACATGTGTACATATACATATATCATTACACATGTGTACATATATATATATAATATATATATATCATTTCACATGTGTACATATATATAAAGATAGCATATCACATATGTGTACATATATCTATGTATAGATAGCATTTCACAGAAATATCATTTTCATGTTTTCCTGCAGTATTAATTCATTGCAACCATCCACCATCACTGCTTTCAGTAGAAGCAGCACTCACTCACCGACTGTTAAGGCCTTAAGTTGGTCCTGTAGAGTGATTGAGGCGTTGTAAGTCCTGAATACTTTAGCGGTCAGTCCCGGCATCAGGTCCTGCAGGTATTTGTTCAGGATGGATGTGTTCAGGCGATCAAACAAATCATCTTCACCCTGTTTGTTTTCTACAAATAGTTGAATATTCTTAAAGACCTGCAAGGAGAAAATCAAGGGCAAAAAATGATCATCCTCTTTAAAGGTTTAGATCGGATGTTACTTTTTTGTTGTTGGCTGTTTTGGTTGCTTGTGGTAAAATTATTTAGTAAGATATACCTCAAACTTTATAAGGAGGGTGTGCCAACCTCTAAAGCCACAAAAAATACTATATAATATTGTGGATTCTGACTCAAGGAAATTAATTTAATACACGATATCCTCTTTCATTTAAAGGTTCTTGCAGTAGTAGGCTCTCAGTATGTCACGATACAAACCGTGATTAGCAAGGTTCAACAACCTCATGAATATCAGGTACAAAAAAGTCATGAATAGTAATTACGAGAGGAAAATGACTATGCCAGCATTTTGCTTGAAATTATTCATCTGGTGGTTGGCAGTAAAATGCAAACAATGAAGTTGTTTCACAAGTACCAATAATGTATAGCACTTTCTGTACTGAGAAACTTCACCTTTTTAGCACTTCCTGAGAAACAAAAATCGCAGACACCCCCCCCCCCCCAATTACTATTCCAAATGTAAATGCTAAATCATTCCTGGATTTTGTAAAATTGTATTTGAACGAGGGGATTTTTGTATTATCGTTTTGCTTTGTTACACACCCACGATTATGGAAAAATGAAGTACCATTTTCGTAAATGTGATAGTCAGCAACTTTCCATTCATTCAAGGGATGATTTCCGTTGTCAGGAATATGTATCACTTAAGGTTTTGCTATTCATTCGTCAGAAAATCATGAATTTACCACATGCTTTGTATCAGTTGGTCACGTGACTTAAACATTAACAGTGTATTACTCACTCTTTTCTCTACTGGTACTTTGTTCTGATATCGTATGGAGTCCTTTCCGAGGAAATCGAACTCAACAACAAATTCTTGTCCCTCGTCCTCTTCGTGTAACTTGATATGCTCTACCCTGAGGGAGCAGCAGCCCACTGTGTCAGCAGTCTCCCCTTCCTCCTTCTCGTTACCGGCTCTCAACGCCAACTGAATCACAGCAACAGAGAAGAAGAAGAAAAGACGGTTACATCTCGTGAAAAAATGATGCAAGCATTTCACCAAAACAAATTATACAAAACCCACATGCGCTATTTATCACAGGCTTTGGTGAACACTTAAGTAAATTGCTTCTTCTCTACAGACTTGCAATTAACATATCATCCACACATACCTTGGCAAGCACTTTAAGCATTGTAATCGGGTCTGAGTGTTTGTGTCTTCAGTTTTTTTTTCTCTCTCTATAGGGTCCTTGATGGGGACTTAAGTGTCCCTCCTGATCCTTTTTTCTACTAAACTAAACTAAACTAACCTTGAATGCAAACTCCAGTTGGTTACATTAACATCTGCTATATATATATCTACATGTTCCACCTCTAGTATTCACATCTGTCTATGTTGCCTTTGACTAACATTTGATACACTCTCATAAATATTAGTAAACAAATATAAACATATATAAGTGTGTGTTACTCTTGAGGGTATGACAAATTTATGTTGGCAAAAGGCAATGTTTGGCCTTGTTCAAAGTTGAGTGTACACTTATATCATCTTATTATTACAATAACATTGTGATAACAAATACTGATCAATATCCCAGGATGTAGACTGATCAATACCTTATCAATGAAATAGAGGGCCACAGCCCGTTGTCTGATACGCATCTCCTTGCTCTTCCAATCCTGCCGGTATTCATCTTGGATTCTGTTCACACATTTCTTCAATTTCCTGGCAGTCTCATATTTCATCCAATCTTTCTCTCCCTAAAACGAATAATAATTAATAAAGAAATTAATGCAAATTTTTGCAACCTTGTCAGAACTTAAAATGTTTGAAACTTTGTCAAAATTATTTTAACGTAAAACTATTGGTACAAATCCATGGAGGTCACAAAGGACAATCTTCATTCTATTTAGTGCCTTCAGAAGAACTTGCATGACACAAACTAAGCTTAGAAACATGGGACTTTTAGGGCCTGTTCAATCATAGCCAAATAGCTCCAGACTAGAAACATATCACAACATTAATAATAAAGATTGTACTCAATGTCTGAAATAATTTGATGCAAAATGGAGAATGGTAATTTTATCTCAAAAATGGAAATGAAACTAAGTGCCTTAGCTTTGTCTGTCTAACCAAGCCCCCCCCCCTTCCCCCTCCCACACATAAACAAAAATACAAAATGAACGAAAAATCTACAAACTCTTTAACTGCTTATTCTGAGTTCACATATGGCAAGTATAATAATAATAAGACTCACCTTTAGCCTTGAGCTGGGGTTCAACATGACATATTTGTTAGAACCTTGGATGTTTTCCGTCCATGAACATAGCCAAGTGACTTTATCGTCGTGTATTACATCCCTCCACTTGTGGCCAGCAGGTGCCTCAGGAAACTTGGAGTCCCTACAAGAGAAGATTTACAGTTAACGGACACAGCTGATACACATTCTCATGCAGTTTCTTCATAATTAGCAATTGAGCAAACAGTCATTCATAAATAGGGAATTTACATGTGAGCCACAGGGTGGACTGAAAATTACTATGGGTGTGTATAAGTTAATTCTAAAATATAATAAAAAGAAGAATAGCACAGAGCAAAGAATAGAGAAAATAAATTCTGCACGTATTGGAAGGTAATGACTACGTAGATACATCAATGTTGCCCCTGGTATGTCAACTTAACATAGAATAGATGGCCACAAGTAGTAAAATAAGCAGAGAAGTTTACTGAAACATGTTTTACATCGTTATCATAATGTCGGCAGACGATACCAAAGTTCAAATGTGAACGTCTGGTTTGTACAGTATAGCAGGAGTTAATTGAATAGAAGAGAATAGAAATAGAGTTTCTTACTTGCTGCAATTGATAATGACTTGTTCTGGT
>JAIPMN010014144.1:0-15161 GCA_020650975.1 Apostichopus californicus | reverse complement strand
TGTGTTACAACTGTTCAACATTTTAAAATGCAATTCTCTCAGAATCCTTATTTGGGTAACTGATTGCATTTCTACTACAATGAGCAAACATGGTTTATGTCTGTATTTGAAAAAAAACGAAAAAAAACGACATGTAGCAAGTCTTTATGAGAAAAGACCTACCTATACTGAGACTAATCGTCTTAATGTATCTCCTGTACTATCTTTTCCTTTATGTTTTTGCGGGTTTTCTTCAAATTTGTTTTCTCTTTCCATTTTCTCTTCTTTCTTTAACAAACAATCTTTCCAATATTAGTAATTGCAATTAACCAAGAAGAGAAGCAACCATTTACTTTCTAACTTCGATATTCAATTCAATTACAAATATTAGACCTTGGATCGAGAAAACTTGCATCAGAACATTCTAATGTAATTATTTCGACTGCAATTTGGTAGTTCTATGTCGGAGAAATGCCTCCGACTTTTTTCGACAACGAAACAGAAACCACGTCACACACTGACTAACTTTGTTTGTGCGAAATTTGCAAAGACTCTCTCAAGTCAAGATAGTCCATTAAAAAAATGTCTCTTTAACTTCATAAAAAGGCTCAAAACTGACTTTTTTTTTGTTGAGTTATATTTTTTCCATTTTCTCTAATGCAATGATAGCTCACGTTTTCTAAAAGCAAATATGAATATAAAATCACAATTGGTTACCTAAAAGCTTGCCACATTAAGAATTGCCATCACTTTTCTACTTAGTTAAGAAGTATTTATAGGCATCTGAAAACATTTCATGCTATTTTATTTCACCAAGAATGAAGAAAATTAGATATCAACTTGCAATCTGTGGACCAAGAAACTAAAATATCTAAATACATATGTAAATATTTCGACCTTGATTTGGTAGTACTGAGTTCGAGAAATGTCGCTGACATTTACAAACAAAAAAACACATTACACACACAGACCGACTAACATGCTTCTGGATTTGCAAACACATTCTTAAGTCAAGTTATTTCATTTAACAAATGCTAAAAAACTCTTCTCTCCAAATTATAAATGCTAAAGTAATGATGGATCACGGTTTCTTATGACGGATAAGAATTTAAAACTGAGCAGGACTACCCTCATGAAAGATGACAATAATAAAAAAATTAAAAAAATATTAAAAAAACTGATTACCTACTAAATGTCAATTTAGTTGTCACCGTATTCTCTTTATCTAATAAAGAGGAGATAATGGATCCCCAGGCCAATTTATTTGTTAATTTATAATCCACCAAACCAATGATTGATAGAAGTAGACATTAACTTTAATAGATAACAAACGAAATTATTGATCATAAACTCTAACTCTGTGGAGCACAATTTTTGATTTCGTAATGGAGTAAACGCTGACTTATTTTGCTAATTACGAGACGCCAAATGATAGCAAACTCATGGATTTCTCTCACACATCTAAATAAATATTGTCAAAATTATATCAGGGTATGATTTAGTGCTTAAATTTTTTTTTTTTGGAGCAATTCTTCATGGATTAATAAATTATGTCAATCATATAAAAGAATGATAAAATAGCAAAGGTTTGGTTGACATAAACTGCTAGACATATTTGCACTTGTGTAGCAAGTAATGATAACTAGTATTGGTCCCAAAGTTTGGCATGCTAAAAAAATAGCTTAAAAAAGCTTTTCAAGAATACTCCCCTGGTGAAGGTTTTGACCACCCAAACTATTCCCTCATATTAATGAGCAATTAATTAGATAATTAACTGTGTTAGTGAGAACAAACTCTTCGAGGGTGAAGGTAAAATGCTTCTTGAAATTTGAGAATGAGTAACCACTTTTTCCACTTTCTAGCATATTTCCTGGCCAAACTGATGACCGTTACTCTTTTTTGCATAACTATGTCATTATGCAATACCAGGTATCATTACAGGTACCAATGCTTGGTTGCAATCAAAACCCAACGCAATACACAGCTTTAAGTAGTGTCATCAAATGAATGGAAATCAGAACTGGATGATTCGGCCCACTTTCCCAGACTACTGAACTCATTGATATAGCCTGGCAAATATTTCTCTGTCCAGAGCACGATTTACAGGTCCGTACCGTCTTCTGGTAAATCTTTAATCTCTTCTTCATCGATAGGTTTTGGCCAATCCAGATTTACTGCCTGTAAAAAAATTAAATTCAAAATATTTAAAAAATAAAAATTATTGAATTATTGCAAAGAGATATCATATTGTTGCAGTTGAAAGGTTAAATTATTTTAACTAGATATCATACACAAGGATAATAAAATTAATAACCACTGATGTAACTTTTGGGTTTCATCGCTGCTTCTGTTTCTGAGATACAAAATACTGAAATACTTTAATTTAGTTTGGGGACAAGGATATGACACAGCAATCCGTGATACCACATAGTACCAACATATCAAATTTACTTTTCTGACTTTCTCATATTTAATGAGTATGTTTCATGGTTCTTAAGACATGACAGGATTGTACCTCATCATACTACATCCAAATAACGACAGTAGAAAAATAGTAAAACCTTTTGACAGCAATTGAAATCTTGTCTTGTAGAAAAAGGCCAAGAATGACTTTCAATAAAACAAGGGTAAACCAAAGACAAAGTTTAAACTAATAGTTTAGAAAAAAGACAATAGTTAAATGAGACTAACTGAGACATGAAAACTGAAAAAAAAGTTGCTTTCTCATCCAGAGATATTTCATCAACAAAACTTGCAAACTGGATACAAATATAATGATCCGTTTAAATATTTACTTTATTTTGGTGCTAACTGACAGAAGAAAATAGCCAGCACAGATATTGTCCTCGTGCGAAGGAGGATATTTTACCGAGATAGTCAAGATGAAACGGAAAGAAACTGGATACATAAAATTAGATTAATAATCTTACAGAATTTCATTCCTTTCATCCTGGAAAGTCCAATAAATTTGACGGTTTTTATATTTCTCTCTATATTTTAGTGTTCGGATGAAATTGAAATCCTGAACGAAAGCCAATTTTACCGCCAGTTCTTACCCTCGAGAAACATCTATTTATGTCTAATATGCCTCAGAAGTAAATGCAAACATTAACAAAGGAATACAAAGAACCTAGCTGTCCATTTATCCTTTGCTGCCTGAGGTGGTAGCAGCAGATTTAATAATAAAGACTTTTAATGCTACCCAGGGGAAAGAGAAAAAGAAGAAGTCTATCATGGTGTTTTGTCTGGCATCATTCAGTAAAAATGTAGTAAAATAACCACAAAAAGGAGCAATTTTATGGCAGGTAACAGGAGAAAGGCATTTTCCATTATCATATTTCATAAAAGCTTTGATTCGGCCCTTTTTATCCGGAGGTTTTCAACCTTCTGAGAAAACTGGTTAGAATCCTGCTTCACAGAAAACTCTGTATGGTTTTCAATTTACAAAAGTAACAATTTTTTTTTAATTTTAATAAGAAAAACTGCCATTTCTTTTTTTCATTTAAAATTCAAATCCATCCACCATGACTTCTTGTCTGTTGAGGTCTGTGATAATAGATCAGACTACTACGGGATTAAACAAGAAAGCCGACGTGGTTAGTGATTCCTTTATACCAAGTTTCGTATGAAAATATTAAATGTAAAATTTGTGGACAGAACTTTCAAGGTATTGTTGACTTCATCTCATCAGGAAGGTTTATGGACTGATGTATGCTTACTAATATTGTTCATCAACGTTTGAGTTTGGAGATATCCTGTTAACAATGTTTTTGTACTTTGACTTCTGTTGACCTTGATTAACCTTTGACCTTGCAGCTTTTGTAATCAGTAAGGCAAATCTAAATGCCATGTATGAAGTTTACTGTTAGCAATATCAACTTATCATGTTAACAAGGATTTTATACTTTCACCTCTGTTGATGTCAAATGACCTTTGACCTGGACTGTACACACCAGGTATTAAATTCATCCAAGCTTAGCTTTTGGAGTCATTGCGGTTCAAGGATTTTGGACATTGATGTCTGTTGTCCTCAAATGAACTTTGACCTCTATGAAAACAATCCGGTTCGTGCATTCATAGAGGTGGATCAACACACCAAGCGTTACTTTTGGGGTGTTTACAATTATTTTCACATTTTGACCTATGTTGACCTAGCATGACCTTAGAAAAAAATTCTTTAACTAATTAAGATGGACCTACATACTAAGTATGAAGCTACTCATAGGTTAACCTAGGGAGTTATGGCATTGACAATGCTTTTGGTCTCTGATCTCTGATGACATCACTCGACCTTTGACTTCTATGTAAAACAATAGGTTTCTTGCACCCACTAAGATGGATCCATATACCAAGCACAAAGTTAATCCATTATGCTCTTTTTGAGATACCATGCTTACAAGCCAACGTGTCACATACATAAACCTCACCAACACAAAGATTTCTTTTTGCATCCGGCACATCTACAATCTACACAATCTACATGGTAAAGCATCTTCTGGAATTTATGTATTCCATTGTTAATTATTATTATTATTACTTTTTTTTCTTTTGCAAGGGTGACTTGAGGCAAGACTTAATGCAAACTGGCAAATCTCATACTGTACAGTTCTGAAGCAATCAATGCTTTTAAATAAAACACAGTAATTCAGTTAGCTCCATGAGTCACATTTAAAGGGGCAAACATAGAGATGAACATATCCAGCAAGAACAGTGTTCTACCCTCTAAAGTTCTTACACAATCTATGGAAGAGAAGAACCAGGCAAACTATTACTGTATTTTCAAGAAATTCCTTTCCTTCCTTGTACTTTTGTCTTGCAGATAAGACCTTTACGATGAAGTTGAAATCCCTGTGTTGTTAGATTTTATAAACCAAAATATTCAGAAAGTTTTCAAAATTTGGGATCAAAGTTTTCAAACTCAGAACGGCACTTTAAAGCAGACTGCTGCACATGAACTTCAAAGTGCTAGTCTCCCCCCCCCCCCGACCTCCACAGTGTGATGAATGTATGTCAGTGACGTCAACACAGGATGCAACAACGACTGAGGAGCAACATAAATATTTCATGGTAATCTGTGTCAACACTGAACCGACATGTCAGCTTGTTTGTTCAAATATAACTACGACTCAGGACACGACAATATCGTCCAACTTTGTCTTGGTAAAAGTCAGCCACACTGAGCTCTACATAAAAGATTCCTGTCTCTTGAAATGTTATACCTTCCATTAATATAAACACATACTTACCTTTCTCTGTCAATCTAACTGATTCCTTTCCTTTTCAATATTTACTTAGCCTACACCTGCATCCATACCACGACAATTTTATTCCTTTACCCAACTTTAGGATCTTTCTAGTAGACAACTGCAGATCAGATGTAAGAACCGAGCAAATGACTGCCCAGTCTTTGTTTACCCCAAAAATAAACACCTTGGATTTGGAAATCAATTTACACATAAAGATGTATTATGTTTTTTTTTGAGTTGTTGAGCTGCAGAGTCAGACAGGAAATGCTAATTCCTCTTTAGAGGAAACTTTTCTCCCCACTGACTTCCATAATTGAGGATAAAATGTAAAGTTTTTTTTGTAGTTAAAGTCAAGAATAACTTAAGTTGAACACAAACCTTTCCATTGTACAATATTTCACAACCCTACAAATATTGCAGATTTCTACCTATTTATGTTATTTTTTTGGTTATTTCCTAAATTTTTTGACTAATTTTTGTTTCACTTATCTTGGGGATTTGACTTATAAATTGAGGATATAATATTTACAAGGATATGTTAAACCTTCTTAGTAACTGTAGCTACTGCTGTTGCCTTATCTTTGACTTAGAATTCAAAATGATACCTACGGGTGAAATTATGCAGAAATAGGCTGTATTATTATCAGTGATACAGCAAATTATCTTAATTTATTCATTTTAATTAGAAATAAGTGTCACCCTTAGGAAAGAGTGATATCCTATCCTTGATTTGCCAAAGTAACTTTTTAATTTCTCATTCTACATTATACACACAATATCACTTTGAACACAGATCAACTACTAACACATTAATCTTTTAAGGCAAAATTTATTTTATCGTCAAGATATTCATGTCACATTCTCGTGTTACTTTTGTACTATAAAACAGATGAGATAAAAACTCATAATTTCTATATTTCTTTCTTTTATCAATTTCTTAATTTGATAATTTCTCTCACATTCTAATTTATGACTTTGCTAACATAAAATTTGAGAAAACAGGAAAAATGTCCACACAAAGAGACTAAAAGAATGTTTTGAAAATTAAGTAAACTATAAGGCATCAAATGTAAACAATTTCACAATTTTGAACAATTAAGAAACACCAAAGCAACCTTGGCTTCGTTAGTACTTTATCCTACCTTTTTACTTGTCTTAAGTCTTTTTACTTGGGAAGTATACCATAATTAAGTTAATAATTTAACCACAACAGAGCAATATAATTTACCTCAACGTCTAGAACCAGAATGTCCGCCTCTGTCCCGAGTATCGTTGAAACGTTTGGTTCCGTACGTCCAAAGTCTCCATGAACAAACTCCTTTATGTATCTGAAGGGATTATTCATTAAGTTAAAAATATTAATGATGTATCAAAATTCAAACAAAAGGGCTTTAAACCAATAGTAAAGAAATGCCAGCTAGTCAATCGTTGACCTAAATGTTTCTAACAATGAACAAACTTTTCGACCCTTTATTCACATAAACTACAGAATTTGTTTCAAAATAGGGCAGCAAAATTGTTTCTAAAAGTGTTTGCAATGGCAGAAGTTGTCAGTACATCCATAAATATCTATGTTGCCAAAACGAAATGCTGAGAACATTATTTTAATACTAACCGTAGCCTTTTCTGATGCTGGAATTAAACAAAAAACTATTCAAGGTACTAAAGATGATTTCAGCTATACAATTAACGTGACTCTTTTGATCTTCAAAAACTAGTGGGAGAAACAGGAACAATACCTCCCCTAGTTTGCACACACCTACCCCCCCCCCCCCCCATGGAAACAACATCCATGGGAAGCCGATTAGGACAATAAAGTTCAAAACCTAAGATGTTAACATTGGGCAAGGATACGTTCCTGCTTGGGTGCAAAGATGAAGTTTAAAATGATGATCATCTACAGGAGTGGTTGATAAACTGTGCACGATTTTCTCTCTTGTGGCAAGAGGGCGCCGATGAAGAACTCGAATCGGTGTCTTCTGTTGCAATGTCAGATTCTGCAGAATATGTGGGAGATGAAAAAAAAGGTGGCAAGGTTTGGATCAAGGTGTTCATTTACATAAATCTGATACTGACATAGTAACATTTATCTCCTGGATGTTATTTTTGGATACAAAAATGATTTTCTTACACAACAGATGCATAGAGATCTATACAGCATGTGGCTCACAATCTTTTATGAAATATTTACGATAATAATCTAACTGAGCTGGATGTGATAAATTAAGTACTTTCTTTCAAGTTATCGACACTCACGTAATAGCTTGTCAAGAACGACAGGAATGTAAAGGTGGTTTACAAGTTTCTTCTTTTACATTTTTTGTCTCCTTTAAACGTATTGTAATTAATAACTTTATTTGGCTTGATGCATTAACTTTGATGGGTTAAGACTTGTCACGTCAAAAGGTTATATCCTGTCGACAACGAACAATGTTTAGTACACCACTCACATTCTTTACCGAGATGGATCAAGTAGTGACCTAAACCTACAGCCTTTCAACACACACTGGGTAATGTAACAAACCGTCCAAAACGACCAACTTACATGCCAGAAGTTACATGCAAACATCACGTGGCTCGGTCAGGTGGCAGCGTGACGCAAAATGCAGCTATAAATTAACGAAGACACTACCGTTACAGATATTCTTACCTCAATTTTACCAAACTTATCTAGCATTTCAGGGGTTACTTCTTTGGCCACCCAAACTAATGCTGTGTAGTCTTTAGTCTTCTCTTGTTCTCCTTCCTTCAATTTACTCGTCTCTTCTCTGTGAAGTACAAAAAAATGGAAATTGAAAAAATGGCACATTTTATTACCTCTGATTGAAACATTTTTGGCTTAATGGCATTGCGCATTATGTATAACTGATGAAAATCATCAATAATCAATAATAATTTCTGTATCATATTTTACGTTTTAGGAGTGATTTAGTCACGTAAATTATATGTAATATTGTAATATGTACACAAAAATTGTATGTGACTTTGCTTTTGTTCATAATAGAACTGATTTTTTGGTTTCAAATGGACACTCACGTAAGAGCAACTAGTAAAAAGTCACTTTTTAGCACATCATAACCTTGCAGCTTACATTTGTAAAGTTCCAATCCTTGTAGAAAGATATATTTTTACTTATATATTCATGATCCACAGTATACTAACTTGTATTTTTAAAGGTTAACATGAGGTTATCGTTTCTCAGGAAAGTCTGTGAAGACCGTTTGTTATATCGTAACGACAGGTAAATTTTCATCCAACCGCTAAGATTTATGGTACAAACAAATCACAGCCCGATATCGCAGCAAAGGTTCGGAGAGACTTACCTGGTAACAATCTGCAGATCCCTGACTGCAATTTTAGTTGTCTGGTTATTAATTGTCTGTGAGGGATAAATCAAAAGGCTCAGTGACAAAGCTACATTCTTTCAGCAAGAGAAATTACTTAACAACAAGAAACCCACCTTTGTGGTGCTAAATCATTGTTGACTGTTTCTTTTTTCTTTACCTCAGATGGTTCTCTCCCGTTTCCTTAACTAATACATTTCTTTCAATTAAATTCAGTAAAAATGACAACAAATCCTTGAATACACAAATCTTGGTGCTTCATTAGTGAAACAAAAATATTGTGAATATTAAGACATACTTCTTGTTATTTTGTGTTTCTCGAAAGAAGCAATTTCAAAAAGGCGAAATCTCTCAAAGCCCCCAAATTATCCAAATCATTTGCGAGTCGACTGATGCTGATAGAAGCACAATCCTTTCAGAGTAATACTGTCATACGTGATGTATGCAAATCACTGTTAGCTTCTAAAAAATGCACAAACCAGCCTAAGGGTAACTACTAATTATGTTCCCAGACAAAGAGTGAAAAAACAAAAGAGCCTTAAAATATAAACAAGCTTACATTTTGTAATATTCTCATGTCTTCTGTTGTAACTGTAGTTTTGTGTGGGCAGCTCATCTCGGCGGCAAATGGTCTGCCTATAAGAAATAATACAGTTGAATCAAATATGTGGGCCAATATTCCATTGATATTCAGAAAATGATGTACGTAAACCAGGTAACTTGTTTATCTTCAGGTTTGTGTATCTTCACATTTATTTTTTTATTTATTTTTTTATTAAACAAATATAAAATCCTGATACAGTTAATTTAAGCTAATATTGCTACTTTGGAATAATCCTTCTGCCAATCAAACAAAAAGCACATACCTCAAATACCATAAAGTCTTCTATTTGTTATATCTTGAACATACATTAATATCTTGAAGTAAAGATAACTTCAGTAAGTTTGCCCCTTTTCAATATTTCAGCCAATTCTAAAAGAGGAGGCCGGGGGGATTAGGGGGGAGGTAGTACCCTTTTGTGTGTCATTCAGAGGGCTTGATTAATTCTGAGGCTAATATACATGTATACTACCTCCCCCTAATCCCCCTGGCCTATTCTTTCAGAACTGGCTGAAATATTGAAAAGGGGCAAACTTACTGAAGTTATCTTTACTTCAAGATATTAAAAACAGATATAACAAATAGAAGACTTTATGGTATTTGAGGTATGCACTTTTTGTTTGAGATATCAAAACAAAATACCATAAGATAGGCATACAATGTCTTCTCTTTCAAAAAGGTAAGATTCTTTTAGTAAACACTTAGCAGTTTTTCTTAGCTTGAAGAAGAAACACTGTGTATATTTGATTAACTTTATTAACTTCCAGTGAATAATATACTGTTTTTGTCTCATTAGACTTAACTTTAAAGAGACATGTTGCAATCACTGGCTATGACAGACTCTGCCTTTACCAAAGTTACCTTTACCACAGTGTTGGCAACTCAAAGAACTTGTCAGAGTTGCAATGCAAAAAATGACTCTCGTAAACATTATATGTTTTTTTGGATGACGCAAAGGTAACAACTGTGTTAAATAGATTCTTTATCATTGTAAATGTCTGTCAAATCTTGTTTTCTTCTATAATAATATACGATTAAATAAAAATGTCTTTCTAATTTGTTTCCGTTTCATTTTTCCTTTTAGATACTCTTAAGATTGACACATCAGGCCCTCTAAGGTTTACATTTACTTACACAAGCTTTTAGTAGAGGAATAGCAGTTTGCTAATAGTAATTTTTGGCCCCTCATTGTAAATGTCTACTGGAGCTTAAAATGAAGGCCTATGCACCTGATGCAACTATGATGCAACTGATGCAACTGATGCAACTGATGCAACTATGCACCTGATTTGAAAGCAAATACTTGCAGAAATTGTGTAGTTTCATCTTTCCCCATACCATCATTAGAATGTTAAAGACATGTGGTTTTAGGTAATAATGATAATGATAATTATGATAATTATGATAATAATAATGATAATAATAATAACAATAATAATAATCATAATAATAATAATAACAATAACAATAATAATAATAATAATATTGATGATAATAATAATACTACTAATAATAATATAGTGATTTATGACATGTGCATATCCACCTGGAAGGGTGCTCAAAAGAATTATTGGTTAACATTGATGAATGCTTGATGCATAAGATGAGTTTTCAAAAGTTTTTTTTAACAAAGTGAGGGAAGCACAACATCTGAGTCTTAGTGGTAATCCATTCCAGGGGCGAGGAGCAGCTACTTTGAACAATCTGTCACCCCACATATGTGTAGGCCGAGTAAACTACCAAGTGGTTTTAACTAGAATTGCAGTCTAACTTCATACTACATGTATTTCTCTAATGGTTTTAAGAACGTCCTATGGTGACTTTACCTTTTCCAAGAGTCTTAACATCCACGTCTTCCCTCCCTGATGCTACAAAGTTGTATCCTACAAAAAAAGAATAAAAAAAAAAAAAAGTGATAACAAATAGTTTGGAAGGTAGGATTGAATCAAAAATGAGAAAACCATATAAACACAAGAGTGGCCAGGAAATATTTGACAAGCTTTGAATCCAATGATCATGCTCAGTATTGATAATTTGTAGCAAAACATTACCTTTCTACTTCACAATGGATAAAAAGGTCAAAACCAGCTTTCAATATTTGAACAACAAATAACTGCTCTGCCCGAGATCATTGAAAGTGAACAGAGCTACAGCCATGTACACTTTCTATTAAAATGTTGTTAAACTTAGTGTTAAAGGTTTTAAGAAGAATGACAAGCTTTTGAAGGAAGGAAGATTTTATAGATCTGCCTTTGGGTTTAATGACACAAATGCTACCTTCTCTGCTTCAGATGCTTATAATTCAAGTTTTGCCCATGTTCTACTGTTTCTTACATTATTGAAAGAAAAAAACTTAATGAGAAAAAGCGTAACATATTGATTCTTTTTGTTCATATTTGAAGGATAAAACTTCATTCCAACTGAGAAATGTCACTTTGCAAAAAGAGGGGCAGATGAAACAAACTTATAACTAACTCCCTTTAATAACTTTCTAATTTTTCTCTCCAATATTTTTCTACATCCTTTTATTATACATTTGTGTTTTGTGAGACAAACAAATGCCTTTGCATTAGCAATCATTCCCTGAGATAAAAAAAGGAAAAAAGAAGATGTCTCCAACAAGCTAATGACCTTAAGAAGCAAAATTCTGAGAAAATGCAAGAAAGGGAAAATTGCAGGCTGAACTGAACCACAGATATTTAACTTCTAAAATGAAGATATTAGAGAAATTTAGAAGAAAAAACACATTCTTGTCTAGACATAATTTACATTAAGCAGTGGGAATACATAATTTATTGCCTGAGGTGGCAATGTTATCTAATGAGGGCCTAGTCCGTATTTTATTGAAAGTAAAGAAAAACTTGATGAATTTTAACAAAATCAGTGACGCAAAGCTTGGTGAATATTTAGGGCACATATACGGCAGAAGATCGGATTCCTATCAGCAAGTCATTTTCTATAAAGGTCACACAGCTAATGCACCAACCAAATGCATCCAGAGTTGAAAACAAAAACACATTTACGTGTGTTTATTATAACGGAAGGAAAGTCATTCCTTTATTTTCCCGGGGTATCGACGTCACTGTTCGTCACGCTTGGCAGACAAGTACTTGTTGGATACTGCCTAATGTATCAGATAAATTTAAAGTAATGATAGAAACAAATAATTTCAAAATGTACCAAAAGTAAACCTGGCAAGCTGTTTCTTGCAGGTGATAGAAATGGCAAAGTAAATAACTATCAGTTTGTTAATATGTAAATACTGCGATGCTTTGTTTTGTCGGCACACTCCTTGGCCCCCCTAATATAAATATGGCTAGATATTAGGTATAACCCTGGTCAAGTTTCTCTCTTGATTGAATGTGCATCTTTCATGCATCTTCTCATCCATGGATACGGGTGTATTTACTTTCCATCTTACATTTATAAATTGTACATATGCAAATGATTCCAGGGAATCATAATAATGGCTCATAATTTTTTTTCTCTCATTGAATACTATATTTCTTGTGTAGAAAACTGCATGACATCTTTACTTTACCAGTGGCTCTAATGAAGTCCTTCATTGGCTCACAAATCAGTTCCTGAACTGATGAAGTGGTCATTCTGGTTCCTTCTAAGATCCAGGGAGTCTGGCTCAGAGATCTGGAATACTTATTATATCGCCCTGACAGAGACAAAGACAAAAATTGTTTCATCGTTCAAGTTCATATCGAGTACTATTATATAATTCTCTTTAAACTATTCAACTTGGAAACTAAAATCCTAATTCCAGGTAGGCTATGAAAACCTGAAATCTAATATCCAAATTCCAAGTGGGTTGAACTTTTAATTAATAAATACAGGTAGAGTGTGAAACCTGGAATCAAAGAATACCTTTACTAGGTGGGATTTGAACCTGGAAGCTAAAGTCCCAATTCTTATGAGTTTCGAATCTGGAATCTAAGATCCTAAATCCAGTTTGGTTGTGAACATGGAATTTTCAATCCAAATTCCAAGCACGTTTTGAATCTGAAACCCTAATTCCACATTGGTTAAAAACCTGGCACAAAAAACACAGGTAGATTTTGAACCTTGAATCTAAAAGCAAAAACACAGGTAGATTGAACCTGGAATCTAAAATTGCTAGTAGCCAGTGAATCTTGAGCCAAGAATCTAAAATTGCTGGTTGCTTTGTGTGAATTGTTCTTGGAATCTAAACCCCTGATCCCAGGTGGTATTGAGCCTGAAATTTGCTATTGATCTTCCATTTTCCCAATGCATGAAGACAATGGTTTGAAGTTCACAATCAACTTACCGGCGATAAAGATTGGTTCATGCAATCCTTCCATCTTACAAATACTGTAGGATGCAGGTGAACTTGGTGGGAAACTGAAGAGCCTGGTGAAAGAAAATTGCACGTTTTTTTTTTTTATAGATCTTGAAAAGAAATATTTGCATTTTCTTTACAAATGGACGGTCATTATATTAGTTTGAAATTCCATTGGGAAGAAATTTGAAGTTCTTTCAAGTGTGACCCAATAAGTTGTGATCTAATAATCTCTTAACTTGCTGTTAGCTTTGGTCCATTGGAGATACAAATAGCAAATAGCACAGTGTCCAACTGAGATGGGAAATTCACAGATTGTGAGAGGTTAAATAGATCAGATATCATACACTAGGTTGTTATTAACTTTATCCATGCTATTTTAACTTGATAAATATTAGTGTGATAGTAAATGGAGACCCCATTCAGTGATGGCGCTCTTTATGTATATACTCTGCAGACTTTAAATTGATCAATTCTTTGATATAAACAAAGTCCTACTTATAAAGCAAATGATTACTTACGCTTTTAACTCTTCGCTTGACTTTTCTTTCAATTGACCTATGACCTGCTGTTTCGTCGGTGGAGCTGCTTTGGTAGGCTTGGGCTACAGAAAAATTACAAGATATCAAATGCCTGAGTTGTAATTTAATATCTAGGGCTAAGTGGGAATAAAATGGTTCATTGCTGCCTGGTCCAAAATGACCTCGTTCTCATGACGCCTATTTCATTTCAACGAGGTAATAAGAAGTAGTCAATTCTCTCTGTTGTTTTATATAAAAAATATGTAATTGTTTAGTTTTTGGCATCTATAGAAATTTAAACTCCACCCTTTCCCCCTAACCTCCCATCAAAAATCTTTGCTTGTAAGGTCCCTGCTGTTGTTGGATTCTTAATCCATGGCCCCTGTAGGAGATGCAATAAACATGAAAATAGGGTATTATTTGGTTTCCAAATGTAATAGTCACAATTAATAAATTTCCCTTTACTGCAAACTTTATGGATGAGGCAATAGTGACATTTTTTTATTTACTATCCATAAAGCCAATATAAAAGGCCTCTGGGTTACCCTTACCTAAAACAGTCGCTTGCTTATCGATAAGTTATAATTTTAACTAGTTGTGTATGCAGACTATAACAAAATATCTTTTCTCTCACAGAGAGGTCCAAGATATAGTAAGCTTGGCCAGTCAATTCTAATAATAAACTTCCAACCAGATTCTTAAATGCAAAGTAGGTTCAATATGATATGTAGGTGTTGTAGCCCCTTTGCTAAGTTTTGAAGTTCGCTTTGAAACATGGCAGTATTTCTTGAAGTATCTTCACCTTTTGTTGTAATATTAGTTTACTGTACATAACATAATATTAGTTTACTGTACATAACATAATATTAGTTTCCTCTACATGACAGACTAGCAAGGTGTGTCGTTCCTTAATAAATTGACCTGACAGGAAAACGGTCCTTAAATGTCCCCGTAGAAAACAGACACGAAGGATTGATGGAAACAAACCTTGAAGAACCTTCTCTTCTTCTTCCTTGGTGAGGTCCCTGACAGTCTACAAGAAAACAATAAAGCAAATCATAGAACCATGACCATACCAACCTGGCATAGGCTACCAGAGAAAACAAATTCAACCCCCCCCCAATCCAAACCCCCCCAAGAAACATTATAGCAAATAACAGA